>QNTS01000457.1:458008-471023 GCA_003317085.1 Hucho hucho
TGACCAAATACTTATTTTCCACCATAATTTGCAAATAAATTCATTAAAAATCCTACAATGTGATTTTCTGGATTTTTTTTCCTAATTTTGTCTGTCATAGTTGAAGTGTACCTATGATGAAAATTACAGGCCTCTCTCATCTTTTTAAGTGAGAGAACTTGCACAATTGGTGGCTGACTAAATACTTTTTTGCCCCACTGTAGCTAGCTGTCAGAGGACAATGACACAACAAGATGCAACAATTCAAAATAAAAAATTCTGTAAATGACGTTTGGCTTGTGATTGGTGTGAAGCCAAATCCAAACTGGCTTCCAGTAACAGGTTTTTGGGGTGTACCAGGACCGTTTACAGTTGAGCTTATTCAGTTTTACGCTGATAGGCTATTATTTCATTTTTATAAAGGGAAACCAAATGCTCACTTGTTTCCCTTGCATTCAATGCTACGGGTGGCAACAATGTCATACTCTTTTTGACCAGACAGCATCAGATAGAAGGCCTACACATACAGAGACAGACTGGCACTGTTTTGCTCGCTCTGATACTTTCTCCGAGGAGATACATTGAGCATCTTGCGAATTGAAGGACAATTCTGAAACACAGAGAGACGACAGATAAATGATAAAAAGATATATATATACAGTACGTCAAAATGTTTATTTTTATTTTTACTATTTTCTAAATTGTAGAATAATAGTGACAACATCAATACGTGTGAACTCCTTCAAGACTGTTGGAAAAGCATTCCAGGTAAAACTGATTGAGAGAATGCCAACAGTGTGCAAAGCTGTCATCAAGGCAAAGGGTAGCTACATTGAAGAATCTAAAATCTAAAATATATTTTTATTTTTACTTTTTTGGTTACTACATGATTCCATATGTGTTATTTCATAGTTTTGATAGCTTCACTATTATTCTACAATGTAGAAAATAGTAAAAAAAAAATAAAGAAAAACTCTTGAATAAGTAGGTGTGTCCAAACTTTTGACTGGTACTGTATGTTAGTAAAAGGTTTTGGAAAGAAAGCCTGGCTTCCCTTGGCATCCATAACTACACCCCACTGCAAATCAGTCTAAACAATAAAAAAAACATACAGAAACAGGAACACACACAACTGACATTTCAGGACTCTAATAGCTTGAACATCACTGCATTGTATTAGCACTCCAAATTCGCATTGCCAATGGCACTAGTAGACTGGTGATAGTTTCCCCTAATACAGACTCAGTGCAGACAGTGTGTGTGATGGGACCAGAGCAGACACTCCAGCAACAGTATGGACACTTGGAGTCACTGTCTCTACCTCTAAGCATGATTGACAGGGGGGGGCGGACACCGAAGGCAGTCAGGCGAGGAGTTTTCCTGTTATAATAAAACAGTTTAATTGGATTTGTTCATATGCGGGGAGCGACTTGTCTGGATTAGCATATCAATGCCTTTACACAAATCAAATTTTCAAGAGCATTGAGCACTAAGCAGCACAAAATTAATTCTGCATGATACGCCTTTGGGCCTGGTGGAGTGTGTACAGAGGACACCCCTCCATACACCCATCTCCACACCCCTGTCTGTCACACTACATCTTGTTACATTCAACATCTCTTTCTAGTTTAAGAGTAGTGTCCTGATGACCACTTTCACTCTCTCCACCACTTCTCCTACTTGTTTGGTTCACTGTAAGACTTCAAATCCAAAATAGTTGTTGTTTTTGGCTTACATAACAAGAATTTTTGCAATTGAAAACAAAATAAAAGTTTATTTCAAGGGCTAGTCTCTCTAGGCTATCTCTCCCTCCTTCCCTTCTCATCTTCCTCCAGTCCTTGTTGTTTCGGAACACATCTTTGGTGGCGTATTCATGGTCAAGAATTTTAGCAAAGAACAGGGCCACTTCCACTGAAGCAAGGCTCAGCTTCACAGCTTTACCTGGAGAACAAGCACACACAGTTCAATAAGATCAGTAAAATGTTGATCTTAGTTGGGCTATATTTTCTATAAGCACCTCGCATGTGCTAAAGGTAAAAACTATATACAGTGGCTTTAGAAAGTATTCATACCCCCAACTCCACATGTTGTTGTGTTACAGCCTGAATTCACAATGGATTAAATATATTTTCTCACCAATCTACACACAATACACTACAATGACACATTTAAAACATGTTTTTAGAAATGTTTGCAAATGCTTTGAAAATGAAATACAGAAATATCAAATATACATAAGTATTCACACCCCTGAGTCAATACATGTTAGAATCACCTTTTATAGGGATTATACCTGTGAGTCTTTCTGGGTAAGTCTCTAAGAGCTTTGCACACCTGGATTGTACAATATTTGCACATTCTTAAAAAACTTCTTCAAGCTTTGTTAAGTTGGTTTGTAATCAGTGATAGACAGCAATTTTCAAGTCTGTTTGACTGTGATCCTGGCTCAGTTGACTGTGATTCTGGCTCTTGCCATAGATTTTCAAGATGATTTAAGTCATTCAATGTTGTCTTTGTATGCAAAACTCCCTAGTCCTTGCTGATGACAAGCATACCCATAACAGGATGCAGCCATCACCATGCTTGAAAATATGAAGAGTGGTACTCAGTGATGTGTTGTGTTTGATTTGCCCCAAACATAACAGTTTGTATTCAGAACATAAAGTTCATTTTTTTTGCCAAATTTCTTTGCAGTTTTAGTTTAGTGCCTTATTGCAAACAGGGTGCATGTTTTGAAATATTTTTTATTTTCACTCTGTCATTTAGGTTAGTATTGTGGAGTAACTACAATGTTGTTGATCCATTCTCAGTTTCTTCCATCACAGCCATTAAACTCTAACTGTTTTAAATCCCCATTTGCCTCGTTGTGAAATGCCTGAGCGACTTCCTTCCTCTCCGGCAACTTAGTTAGGAAGGACGCCTGTATCTTTGTAGTGACTGTGTACACCATCCGAAGTATAATTAATAACTTCACCATGCTCAAAGGGATATTTAATGTCTGCTTTTTTCTTTACCCATCTACCAATTGGTACCATTCTTTCAGAGGCATTGGAAAACCTCCCTTGTCTTTGCGGATGAATATGTTTGAAATTCACTACTCAACTGTGGGACCTGGGGTACAAAGTTGAGGTACTCGTACATTTTTTTTGTCTATTATTGCACACAAAGCGAGTCCATGCAACTTATTACGTGACTTGTTAAGCACATTTTTACTCTTGAACTTATTTAGGCTTGCCATAACAAAAGGGTTGAATACTTTTTGAATCAAGACATTTCAGCTTTTCATTTATAATTCATTTGTAAACATGTCTAAAAACATCATTCCCCTTTGACATTGACACGAAATCTAAATTTAATAAATGTTTTAATTCAGGCTGTAACAACAAAATGTGGAAAGGGTGTTAATACTTTCTTATGGCACTGTAGAATAGTTTTGTACTCAACTTTCCTTCTTTGTCTTTTATTACTGTCTGAAACAAAAAGGTGCAAACACTTTGTAAATCTTGCCCAAGTCATTTTCTCATAGTTGGAGGGCGGAGCGGCGCCACTTTATGTGTGGCTGAAGGGACAAGAGGCGCTGTGACCTCTGACATCATCAAAGTCACTCATTAAAAACAATGTCAACTGAGCCAGAATCACAGTCAACTGAGCCAGGATCACAGTCAAACAGATTTAGCTGATTTGGTCACTCATCTGTATAACCAAATGTGCCATATCATCCCCATAGGTCCCCTAGAAGCAGGCTTAGCTGGCCAATCGATGCCTAGAGAGAGAGGCTGAGGCCTGCAGTGAGCGGCTGTGGATTTACATTTTATACCAATCCGATGGAGTCAGCTATGGAGGCCTGGACCCAAGGAGGGATTTCACTACACACACAGGGATTAAACATACTATTTTATATGGGAGCTGTCGGGGCTGCACTATGGGGGGAGAATGTCAAAACTATGGTTCTCAATCAAAATGTTTGATCCAGCCAGCCAGACACATCCCCGGGCTGTATGCCCTAAATAAAGAGGCTGATCCTTTCTGGGCCGCTGTTGATCCATGCAAATCAATACAGAGTTCAGGAACAACCTTCTGCGGGGAATGATGAAAGGGAGGGTCCTCCCCAGTGTCGTAGATAGAGGAGAAAGTGTCAACAACATTCAACTTTTAATCTGACCCAGACTGTGTGGAGAGTCTAAAGGGAGCTTCATAACTGAACTCTCATGCAGTAGGAAAGCTACTTAGATCTTTCAAGTGCATAGCCTGTCTTTGATACGTGTTGTGTGTTTACTTCTGAATTGTTGATGATCTGAGGGGGTGAGTATAAGGCCTTCAAACCACCAGGGCTGTACTGACCATTGTAGTAGAAGGGGATGTCGTCTGGGAGAGGCTGGCATTCCGGGGTGAAAAAGGCATCCTTGTGCTCCAGAAACTTCCACTTGACTCCGTCCTCATAATGTACTCTCCTCTTCACACCTGAGTGACAAGAGTGTGTTTCAGAATGAGACCTTTTTTAATATACTGTGCATACATCCACCTCCCACATACTTAGCATATACTGTAGAAAAACAAACCCCAATCTCCAGCACTGCTTCTCCTCTTCTTCTCTTTTTTTGATCTTCAATGCTTTTGCCTCCTCAATCTCTTCCTTTGACTTATTGTTCTTTGTAGTGACTGGATGCTCCCCCTCTTTTTTTTGCTTCTGGGAGACTAAGACAGCACCACAGAAACAAGACAACTTACACAGTAGATGATTTAGACAATCAGTAAGCCCATTGTAAACTTTCCCAAAATGTTCACAGCGTTTCATACGAAAGGAAGCTTGTTTGTAATTTCAGCTTTCACCCATCTGAGTCATATGCTCCAAGCCCTAACATCTTACCATGGTAATGTTTGTGAATACAATAAAATACAATACTTGGCTGACATTCTTGTTGATGTGAGTGAAGTGGGAAAAATGATGCAACTACACAACCAGCTGAGGACTAGAACATCTGCCTGCTCCCCTGCTCAGGGAGGATGCCTACATTCTTCATCCCCACCTTCTTTGTCCCCCGGCCACCGTCATCCTCCTGTCAATTTCTTCTTTAACCTGAGAACAGCAAATATAGTCTCTGTACAACAATAAAAATGCACAACACTATTTGCTTACCTCCAACAAGTAATGGTGTGGTAGTCAGAACTTAGGGTTATTGAATGAGCGAGTGAGGGCTAACATATAATAAATACCCACTCACATTGGGGTTGTAGTGGAACATGAGGGACCCTCCATGGGCTCATCCTCCTCCTGTCTTTTCCTCTTGTCCCCCCTCTTCTCTGGCACACAAAGTCTCCATCTACTTTCATAGCCAAATTAAACCTGATGAGCGAGCAGAGACACTCTGAACAATGACAGCCCTTAATCTGTCACTTTCACTCACATAGCAAGCTGGTTGGAAAGCAGACCCACATCCTGCTGAGGTCCCCTTTTACTTTCCATTACGACCTGGCTATCCTTAGAGTAATAACTCAATCCAAAAGTACACAATGATGATTCAGTGACCACACGTAATGACATAATTACAGTGATTAAACAACATTATAGAGAAGGGCCTGATGATGATGGTATAATTATGGCAATTAGAAATAATAATCATTACAGCTTGAATTTCCCTGCAGTGTGGCTTTGAAGTGGTAAGGAAATGCACCACATTAATAGATAAAAACATTACAACCACCACTGCCACTAAATTACAGTAGTACTTAATTTCACATGGTTGGATGGAAGGGAATGAGGGTTAGGAAAATGTCACATGATGCCGATAGGTTTGTCTGTAAGGCAGAACCAGACTGAGTAAGTCAAAAACAGTGGATTAACATATTGTCATTCACTTTGTCAGTGTGACTGTAAGTCTGAAAAACACATAGAAAAACCAATACTGTCTGCCACCCCTGTTATCTGTAGTGGATTGTATGCTACAGGCCCAGGGCCAAACCGCACCTTTCAAACCCAAACCCACTGTCCATCCACTCAGAAAATGACGGATTCTCATTTATTGCTTTTCTGACAAGTCACAGATATTTTCCTTCAATACAGCAATAAATTAATTTCCTGAGAGACAGCCAACACTCCCTGAAATATGGGAATGGATCCTGCAGGCTCTTGGACATCCAAATCACAATAATTAATTTCCATCACCTCCGGAAGAAAGGAGAAAAAAGTGATTCAATTTGAAACGTTAATAGATTAAAACTAATTTCCAATGGCAGCAGTAAGGTGCTGATGTGACACGTTCTGAGCGATCTCAAGCCACTCAACTGCAACAGAAATGCTACGTGAGTAGGGCCATGACAATTAGCTGGCCCTCTCATCACTAATATTGTTAATAAGATGCAGTCTCAGAGGAAAATGCCAATCTCACATACTGTAGTCATCAAAGCTCTTCGTGCTCTCTGTTTTGACAGCCTTGACCTAATTTAAAGGGAAAACAAACAAAAACATGTCAGAGCTCAGCATATTATCATACATATTATACACTATATTACACTCTCACTGGACAAAAACAGAAACTGCAAAGTGGTACTCAGTGGTATTTTTACCTACTACATAATTAGGCTACATAATGAAGAACTAAATTATTTACTAAGTAAATTGCCACACACATCAACTAACAAAGGCCTGCCAAGTGCCTGTGAATAATGTAACATTTCATTTAAAAAACACCAAAATAAACTGTAGGATGGAGATGAAAACCTCTTTCCCTATATTTACAGATGCAGTATGAGGGTAATGGACCTTGGGCACCAGTCCAAGTACAGTATCAGGAAATCCATTCCAATCTAGCTGGTTTGGGGAGCTTGTGAAATCAACCAACATGGGGTTCACACAGGGACAAGCTGGCTGGGAAGATGCAACATTTTCCAGGAAAAACTATCCAGCATTACAAATGTCAAATGTAAATTACCTTAACTGTAGTAATTTAGGCCAAAATGCTGCTGCTATTGTAGCTACTCCTGCTGATAGCACTACTTACATTACTATTAGGCTAATACAAACACAAACAAACTGTTACAATATGTAGTGTATGCTTTAAGACAAAGTGGTTGACCTTTTTCTTCCCACTGAGACTCCTCTGTGGCTTTAGTTCCTTACTTCTTGGGTTTTGTACTGTCAGACAAAGCAGAGGGATAGGGAGAAACATATAGGTTATTTAACTCCCCAGCTGTGTCATATTTCTCTCCCCTTGAGTTACCTCCAACTTAACTCCAGTCTGCTATGAAATGTTATCATGGCCTGTCACAGAAGGATGCTGCCAGTCATGCTTACAGGTGCTTTTCTTTCATCCCATTAATTACACTCGCCAGTGACGGATGACTCTGGATTCATTTGTCTGCTCATATAATGCTTCAGATATCAAGGTGAATTAATTTATTCATATAAAGATGGAGTACCCTACTCTGGGTAATGAATGCAGGCGCCCACCCACTCACTCACTCTAGCACGTTGCTAGATTTACAATTGCTGGTGCGTCTCATTTGGTTAGAGGCTTAATTTGTCTAAAGAATTTTGCAGCATGAAAGGCATGTCTACACTACAGAGTTGTGATGTGTATAACAATAGCCAGATGTTGATTGTGATGTTGCAGTTAACTGTAATACAGAAGTATAGAAGCCATGAAGAAAGGTTGGATGCAGTGGGTTGAAAAGATAGTGAGACTGACTACCTGCACGCAAAGACCATCTTTACATAATGAGATTTTAAAAAAGAGTGAATATTGCAGAGAACATGTTTCAGATTAGGCATAGCTAGTGCAATATACAGTATGTGTACTATTAACTTGGGTCTTGGAGATAGTGAGGAAGTCAAATTTATGGATGCCTTTGGCTGATGTGTTACTGAGATTGACATTGCACATATTAGCCTATAAAACAGGGATCATTGACTAGATTCAGCCGTGGGCAGATTATTTTCTTGAGCGGATGGTCGTGGGGCCAGAACATAACTACAAATCATTTGTAGACTGCAAATTGACCACAAAAAGCCCAAACATATTTAATATTCAACTAAAACATTACCATTTCAAACCTTGCTTACATTTGTATACATATCACGCTGTATAATAATAGGAGACAAGCGCAGGAATATGTAATAGGGGTTTTTATTTTCTCCACCCAAACAAAAGAGCGAGGTGTAAACCTCTAAATAATACACGGGATGAGACCCGTAAAACAAGTGCACAATAACATGTAGCATGGAAGCCGATACAACAGCACAGGTACTCACAGGACCAACGGACATGGTAACAATAACCGACAAGGACAATGGAGAACAGAGGGCACATATATACTAATCAGGGGGAATGGGAACCAGGTGTCCGTAATGAGACAAGACAGTCCGGGGTTGGTGGTAATGAATCCAGTTCAGTGATGCCTAGAAGGCCGGTGACGTAGACCTCCGGAGCTGGTGTGAGCAGCAATACCTGGGCAGAATGAGCAGCAGTACCTGGGGGATCCGTGACAATACGATCACGTGTCTCTTTATGACGCAGGGGAATACTTGGGAACAGATTTCCAAATTAACATCACTTGGAGCTGATTTCCTGGTGTTTTTACAGTCGTTTATGTCCAGCAATGAAAATCCACACCCTCAGAAAACTTGGCGGGGCCATATAAATCCATTTGCGGGCCAGTTGGGGAACCCTGCTATAGGATATTGCATGTCACTCTGTCTGGACTCACCTTTTCTTAGATGCGTCTCCACCTGAGCCTCCATTATCACTCAGCCTCGGCTGTCTGAGTGTCTTCGCTTTGGCCTTCCCACCTTTGGCTTGACCATCCCTCTTCTCTCTGCCAGTCTCTTACAGTGCACACTGTAAAAACAGACTAATTAGCTAGCAGAATGATTTGATACCTCAACAGGTGCCAGCCCTAAACTGACAAGCATGGAAGTGAGGTACAAAGGACATATACAAATCAATACGTGCATTTCGTGTGATTTTCAGTGAACAAAAGATATTGCGATTGTTTGCTAGCGTGAGCAACATAACCCGGGCACATGGGCACTGAAAGAAATCCATTGGACTCTATGTAAACTGGAAACCACATATCCTGAGGCTGCATTTATTGTGGCTGGGGATTTTAATAAGGCTAATTTGAAAACAAGGCTCCCTAAATTTTATCAGCATATCGAATGTGCCACCCGGGCTGGTAAAATCCTTGATCATTGTTATTCTAACTTCCGTGATGCATACAAGGCTATTCTCCGCCCTCCTTTCAGCAAGTCTGACCATGACTCCATTTTGTTGCTCCGAGCCTACAGACAGAAACTAAAACATGGAAACGCCCGTGCTCAGGTCTGTTCAACGCTGGTCCGACCAATCTGATTCCACGCTGCAAGATTGCTTCGAGCACGTGGACTGGGATATGTTCCGGATAGCATCGGAGAACAACATTGATGTATACGCTGATTCAGTGAGCGAGTTTATTAGCAAGTGCACTGGTGATGTTGTACCCATAGCAACTATTAAAACCTTCCCCAACCAGAAACCGTGGATTGATGGCAGCATTCACACAAAACTGAAAGCGCAAACCACTGCTTTTAACCAGGGTAAGGCGATCAGAAACATGACTGAATACAAACAGTGTAGCTATTCCCTCCGCAAGGCAATCAAACAAGCTAAGCGTCAATATAGAGACAAAGTAGAGTCACAATTCAACGGCTCAGACACGAGAGGAATGTGTCAGGGTCTACAGTCAATCACAGACTACAAAAAGAAAACCAGCCCCGTCGCAGACCACGACGTCCTGCTCCCAGACAAGCTAAACAACTTCTTTGCTCGATTTGAGGACAATACAGTGTCACCGACACGGCCCGCTACCAAAACCTGCGGGCTCACCTTCACCGCAGCCAACGTGAGTAAAACATTTAAATGTGTTAACCCTCGCAAGGCTGCTGGCCCAGATGGCATCCCTGGCTGTGTCCTCAGAGCATGTGCAGACCAGCTGGCTGGTGTGTTTACGGACATATTCAATCAATCCTTATCCCAGTCTGCTGTTCCCACATGCTTCAAGAGGGCCACCATTGTTCCTGTTACCAAGAAAGCTAAGGTAACTGAGCTAAATGACTATCGCCCCGTAGCACTCACTTCCGTCATCATGAAGTGCTTTGAGAGACTAGTCAAGGATCATATCACCTCCATCCTGCCAGACACCCTGGACCCACTCCATCGACTACAGCTCAGCATTTAACACCATAGTACCCTCCAAGATCGTCATTAAGACGAGGTCTCGACCCAGCCCTGTGCAACTGGGTCCTGTACTTCCTGACGGGCCGGCCCCAGGTGGTGAGGGTAGGAAACAACATCTCCACCCCGCTGATCCTCAACACTGGGGCCCCACAAGGGTGCTTTCTCAGCCCTCTCCTGTACTCCCTGTTTACCCATGACTGCGTGGCCAAGCACGCATCCAACTCAATCATCAAGTTTGCTGACGACACTACAGTGGTAGACTTGATTTCCAACAATGACGAGATGGCCTACAGGGAGGAGGTGAGGGCCCTCGGAGTGTGGTGTCAGGAAAATAACCTCTCACTCAACGTCAACAAAACAAAGGAGATGATCGTGGACTTCAGGAAACAGGAGAGGGAGCACCCCCCTATCCACATCGACGGGATGGTAGTGGAGAAGGTGGAAAGTTTTAAGTTCCTCGGCGTACACATCACGGACAAACTGAAATGGTCCATCCACACAGACAGCGTGGTGAAGAAGGCGCAACAGCAACAGCGCCTCTTCAACCTCAGGAGGCTGAAGAAATTCGGCTTGTCACCAAAAACACTCACAAACTTCTACAGATGCACAATCGAGAGCATCCTCTCGGGCTGTATCACCGCCTGGTATGGCAACTGCTCCACCCGCAACCATAAGGCTCTCCAGAGGGTAGTGAGGACTGCACAATGCATCACCGGGGGTAAACTACCTGCCCTCCAGGACACCTACACCACCAGATGTCACAGGAAGGCCAAAAAGATCATCAAGGACAACAACCACCCGAGCCACTGCCTGTTCACCCCGCTATCATTCAGAAGGCGAGGTCAGTACAGGTGCCTCAAAGCTGGGACTGAGAGACTGAAAAACAGCTTCTATCTCAAGGCCATCAGACTGTTAAACACCCATCACTAACATTGAGTGGCTGCCGCCAACATACTGACTTAAATCTCTATCCACTTTAAATAATAGGAATTGGATGTAACAAATGTATCACTAACCACTTTAAACAATTTTGTATATAATGTTTACATATCCGACATTACTCATATCAAATGTATACATTGTGCTCTAAACCATCTACTGAATCTTGCCTATGCCGTTCGGCCATCGACTCAAATCTCTAGCCACTTGAATAATTAATTATAATAGCCACTTTAAACGATGCCATTCATATAATGTTTACATATCCTACATTAGTAATCTCATATGTACAGTGGGGCAAAAAAGTATTTAGTCAGCCACC
This sequence comes from Hucho hucho, assembly GCA_003317085.1. Classification (NCBI taxonomy): domain Eukaryota; kingdom Metazoa; phylum Chordata; class Actinopteri; order Salmoniformes; family Salmonidae; genus Hucho; species Hucho hucho. The sequence continues at coordinate 469,460 of QNTS01000457.1, forward strand.
AATTGTGCAAGTTCTCCAACTTAAAAAGATGAGAGAGGCCTGTAATTTTCATCATAGGTACACTTCAACTATGACAGACGAAATGATAAAAAGAAATCCAGAAAATCACATTGTAGGATTTTTAATTTATTTATTTGCAAATTATGGTGGAAAATAAGTATTTGGTCAATAACAAAAGTTTATCTCAATACTTTGTTATATACCCTTTGTTGGCAATGACAGAGGTCAAACGTTTTCTGTAAGTCTTCACAAGGTTTTCACACACTGTTGCTGGTATTTTGGCCCATTCCTCCATGCAGATCTCCTCTAGAGCAGTGATGTTTTGGGGCTGTCGCTGGGCAACACGGACTTTCAACTCCCTCCAAAGATTTTCTATGGGGTTGAGATCTGGAGACTGGCTAGGCCACTCCAGGACCTTGAAATGCTTCTTACGAAGCCACTCCTTCGTTGCCCGGGCGGTGTGTTTGGGATCATTGTCATGCTGAAAGACCCAGCCACGTTTCATCTTCAATGCCCTTGCTGATGGAAGGAGGTTTTCACTCAAAATCTCACGATACATGGCCCCATTCATTCTTTCCTTTACACGGATCAGTCGTCCTGGTCCCTTTGCAGAAAAACAGCCCCAAAGCATGATGTTTCCACCCCCATGCTTCACAGTAGGTATGGTGTTCTTTGGATGCAACTCAGCATTCTTTGTCCTCCAAACACGACGAGTTGAGTTTTTACCAAAAAGTTCTATTTTGGTTTCATCTGACCATATGACATTCTCCCAATCCTCATCTGGATCATCCAAATGCTCTCTAGCAAACTTCAGACGGGCCTGAACATGTACTGGCTTAAGCAGGGGGACACGTCTGGCACTGCAGGATTTGAGTCCCTGGCGGCGTAGTGTGTTACTGATGGTAGGCTTTGTTACTTTGGTCCCAGCTCTCTGCAGGTCATTCACTAGGTCCCCCCGTGTGGTTCTGGGATTTTTGCTCACCGTTCTTGTGATCATTTTGACCCCACGGGGTGAGATCTTGCGTGGAGCCCCAGATCGAGGAAGATTATCAGTGGTCTTGTATGTCTTCCATTTCCTAATAATTGCTCCCACAGTTGATTTCTTCAAACCAAGCTGCTTACCTATTGCAGATTCAGTCTTCCCAACCTGGTGCAGGTCTACAATTTTGTTTCTGGTGTCCTTTGACAGCTCTTTGGTCTTGGCCATAGTGGAGTTTGGAGTGTGACTGTTTGAGGTTGTGGACAGGTGTCTTTTATACTGATAACAAGTTCAAACAGGTGCCATTAATACAGGTAACGAGTGGAGGACAGAGGAGCCTCTTAAAGAAGAAGTTACAGGTCTGTGAGAGCCAGAAATCTTGCTTGTTTGTATGTGACCAAATACTTATTTTCCACCATAATTTGCAAATAAATTCATTAAAAATCCTACAATGTGATTTTCTGGATTTTTTTTCCTCATTTTGTCTGTCATAGTTGAAGTGTACCTATGATGAAAATTACAGGCCTCTCTCATCTTTTTAAGTGAGAGAACTTGCACAATTGGTGGCTGACTAAATACTTTTTT
>QNTS01000457.1:480556-582353 GCA_003317085.1 Hucho hucho
GTATTTTTATTTAGGACACTGCCACAACTGGAGGTCTGCTGGTTGGATTCTCTTTATTTGCCCTGCACACGAAGTGACAACAAACAATATGTTAGCCCTTGGTACCGTTACAGCTCTCGGGCACCTTGCTAGTTGAAGGTCAGGCAAAAGAGAGCGAACCAAAAATAAATAACAGGTGCTGCGTTCACACATTCAGTGTACAACAGCACCATACAATATAAATAAAATGATATACAACATAATTCGAACAAAATAAAAGACATACCTGCACACGAAGTGACAACAAACAATATGTTAGCCCTTGGTACCGTTACAGCTCTCGGGCACCTGCGTGAGCACATGGAAACTCACTCAAACACTGTCCCAAGTACTCACAAGTTACAATAGGTACCCTAGTTGGCGAGCTCGGTGAAACTTGTTAACATACATCTTTTTTTATTGTCCACATTGTAACAAAACCTATGGTTGCATAACAGCACATTGTGTAACATTACCACGGTTTTATATTGACAAATTACGGAGCCAAGGGCAACATACCTTGCTAGTTGAAGGTCAGGCAAAAGAGAACAATAAGAGGGTACGTAAATACAGATAACCCGCGATGGACCAAACCAAAATATACAAAACTTTTACAATCAGGTGTATTTACAATATAGATATGAAAAAGTGTTTGTACACAAAAAATAACATTAGCTATGCAGCTGTAATTAAATAAAAAAATACATTGAATTATTATTATAAAATTATTAACATCCCCTCTTGACCTGGTCTATTTGAACTGGTGCAACTTGGTGCATAATCTAGGGGAACAACATCACACTGCTACATTCACCCCCACTGTTTTACACTAGATTATAGGCACAAAACAAAACACATTACCTCGAAGGTGACAAAGCAAAGAAACAAAAAAAACATTTCACACCCACAGGGCGACAGAGTAACCCAGTGTAGTCCCTTAATTCTAGACCCACAAATGGTCGATCAGCAGAAAAGCTATCCCGTGAAGGATTAGGAAAAATAAGGGGTAGCTAATCCTTTATTCAACCGTGTACAAAAAAATGCCAAATACATTTTATGCTGATGGACTACACACAAAGTTACATGAATTGTCAAATATATTAGACAAACCCACAAATCACGACCCACTTAGATTACTACACAAAAAAAAGAAAAGGTAGGCGATATCCTACCATCACTGAGAAACCAAGACCTGTTTCATTTCCTGTGTAGACATAGTTTGGATTAGCCTATTCACTGGTTTAATAAATCTACCTAATCTAGTCCGAACACCCTCACCCAAACACCTAGTGGGAATGTCACGGACAGCACTAACCGTGCTCAGAGGTCTAACCTCAGGATGGGGAGTACTACAGTTCGGCATATCCGGAGGCAGCACACTTTCAGTTACAGACACAACACTAGTAGTGTCAGATGACTGATCAGAATCCTGGTAGATTGTCACAGACCACACTGACGAAGCATCTTCAACCAAGGTAACATCATCTGAATGGAGTTTCGCAGAACTCTTGTAGGCTTCAGGGATATCTCTTTGGTCCACTTCTGCTGAGCACACCTCACTCACGGGGACTTCATATGGTTGTTCCACTTCACTTCCATCAGCTGGGACTTCACCATCCTCCTGGAGTATCCTCCCAGAAGACCCAGGAAGGCTTGCTACCCAGTGGACAGTCCTGGCGTCACTCCCATCCATTTGGCTGGACTCTGCAGACCTCTCAGAGATCACGTCACCACTCGATAGAGATCTGTGACCCTCAGGTTCCTCCCAAGAAGGCAAAGGCAGAAAGTTGACTGGCATAATCAGGTTCCTATGCACAGTTTTGATGCGTCCAGTGGTAGGGTGTTGGATACGATATGTGTTCAGTGAGCCATTCTTCGCAACAACTATGTACACCGCACTGTCCCAGCGATCAGCCAGTTTCTTCTTGCCCCTCTCTCTCTTGTTAGCAAGTAGAACTCTGTCTCCCTTCTCTACCGAATGACCCTTAGATCGTCTGTTGTAGACCTCAGCTTGTCTCTTTTGTTGCTTACTGGCATGCTGCTGGGCCAATGTCATGGCCTCTCTCAGATCCTCACCCAGAGACTGGACATACTTATCCACATCTACTGTGTCCCCATCCAACAGCACACTTTCAAACATAACATCTACCGGCAACCTAGGGGTGCGTCCAAACCTCAAGAAGAAGGGCGGAAACCCAGTAGTCTCGTGAACAGTGCAGTTATAGGAGAATGTCAATGTGTTCAACATCTGAGGCCATTTAGTCTTGGACCTAGCTGGCAGAGCTCTAATCATCCCACCCAGTGTGCGATTCAGACGTTCTGCTTGACCGTTACCCATGTGTGTGGTGTGGGACTTTTCAACACCAGATAACTGAAGCAATTCTGCAATAAGTGAACTCTCAAAGTTAGCACCCCTGTCAGAATGGGTACAATCAGCGAACCCATAAATGCAGAAGAAATTATTCCAGAGAACATGAGCAACAGTCTTAGCAGACTGGTTTGGACATGGATACGCACAGGCCAGCTTAGTAAAGTGATCAGTCACTACTAACACATCAATAGAATCTTCTACAGTCCAGAAATCAATACACATGAGTTCCAAAGGTGCCGTTGTCACAATGGAGACAAGTGGAGCTCTTGCTTCAGGCTCAGGTGCTTTACTCAACACGCATCTCTTACAGTGGGCCACGTATTCCTTGACATCCTTTTCCATAGAGTCCCAGTAAAACCGCTGTCTCGTGAGCCACAATGTGCGCTGCTGACCCTGATGACCAGCATTATCATGAACGCCCTTCAACACGAGGCCTCTCAAAGACACAGGTACGACATACTGGAATATTTTCTTCTTACTCACTGGGTGTTTTGAGACACGATACAGAATCCCTAACCGCGTGGTGAGTTTTCCCCACTGTCTTAGAGTGTTAACTGTTTCTTTAGCTTCAAGGACTCGCTCTCTCCTAGATGGGCGCCGGCCTCTATCTACAAAGAACATGACTCTGCTGATGATAGAATCCAGTGACTGGTTATCGTACAGCTCCTTGTGTGTAAGGACAGGTAAAGGACTCTGACCTATGGACATCAACTTCTCAAGGTGCTGCACATGTGAAACGGCCCTCACTGTGGCACCATCATCCCATCGGCAGTGAGCATGGAGGACAGCAGACACCTCTTCACAGGAAACCAACCCACTGACATCGTCTCCAGCTCTACTCAACTCACTCCCAGGAGCCATAGACGTTCTACAGCCAGCCTCGGGCTGCTCACAGGAGAGGCGGAACATGTCTTGCACATTATCCACTCGAAGACCTCTGGCTTCCTCCAGCAGGACATCATATGGAATTCTTGTCAGTCGGGGCAGAACTTTGGAGTGGACAAATGGCTCTCTGCTCAAAGCATCAGCAACAACATTCTTGGGCCCTGGTATGTACTGGATATCAAAATCAAAGGGTGCCAGCTTTACAACCCATCTCTGCTCGCATGCATCAAGTCTCGGCTTTGTAAAAATATATTTGAGTGGATTGTTGTCGGTCCACACAGTAAACTTATGCCCTCGCAGCCAATGGCTGAATTTATCATGAATGGCCCATTTCATGGCTAGAAATTCCAGCCGGTGAGCAGGATACTTGGATTGTGCATGATTGAGAGATTTACTAGCAAAAGCTATTGGCCTGGCTATGGCCTTCCCATCTTGCACTTGGGATAGTACAGCTCCCAAACCACTAGTAGATGCATCAACAGAAAGTAAAAATGGCTGAGAAAAATCTGGATGAGCCAGCAGTGCCTGGTCAACTTGTGCTGCTTTCAAAGCTTCAAAAGCGAGTTGACATTCAGCGGTCCAGTCTGCAGCAGTGAGCCTGCGAGAGGGACCAGGCCTCTTCCTACCCTTGCCTCTCCTAGGCTTCTTCTGACCTGTAGTTAGCTGAAACAATGGCCTAGCAACCATGGAACAATTCTCAATGCAGTGTTGATAGTATACTACTATACCAAGGAAAGAACGGATTTTGCTAGGAGACGGAGTGACACCATCAGCTTCCATCATCTCACTCTCAGTCACATTACAAATGATTTGAACCTTAGCAGGGTCAGTGGCTACACCCTCCTGAGAAATGATGTGGCCCAAAAACTTAACAGACCTCCTCAAAAACTTGCACTTAGACGGAGACAGTTTAAGATTGTGCTCCTGCAAATGCTGAAAAACCATCTCAAGTCTCTGCAGACTCTCTTCCTCCATCTTAGCAAAAACCATCAGATCATCCAAATAGCATAGGAGACTTAGAAAGTTTTTGTCACCAAAGATGGTCAGCATCATTCTCATGAAAGTAGCCGGGCTGTTGCAGAGGCCCTGAGGTAACAGATTGTACTCGTGCAGACCTAACAGAGAGGAAAAGGCAGTGTATTTCTTATCCTCTTCATGTAGTGGCACGTTGTAGTACCCAGACGTCAAATCCATTATGCTGAAGAAGGTATTACCTCCCAGCGCAGCCAGTACATCAGCCTGATGAGGCAGGGGATGAGCATCCTTTACTGTGCGGGTATTTAACCACCTAAAGTCAGTACATAGGCGCAAGTCCCCATTCTTTTTCCATACCAGCACCAATGGTGAGGCATACTCGCTGCTGGATTTTCTGACGATTTCCTTCTCCTCCATATCATCCAGTGTTTCCCTGAGTTTTTGGTAATGAGCTGGAAAAAGCCACGATAAGGTTTATCTTTCCAGAACTGTGAAACTGGACACTCCTCAACAGACAGGCCTTGAAGTCCAAGATTGCTCAGTGTACTGTTGCCATTAACTACACTGCCACCAACTGAACTCTTAGCTGTCAGACTGCCATGTGAGCTGTCACATTGAACTTTAGCCACGTTCTGATAAGCTGCTTGCTGCTTGACATCATCAACATCCTCCAATGCAATGCAAGGGTACACATCCGCCACTTTAGCATTTCGTCTCAGGGTAACTGGTGAAGTTGTTGGGTTCACAATCTTCACAGGGAGCCATCCATCCCCCCACAGAGATGTAACTACTCTCCCCACTAATATGTGTTGATTCACACAACGAGACGTGCTGGGCTCGACAACAACAGTACTACCCACAGAGAGTTTTGTCTTTGGGGGTAGGCGGCCCCACACCAGATGCTCACTCATGGGTTGGAGCGTTACTGTTCTCCTCAACTTAATGGTGCCCACTTTATCTGGGATGGAGTCTCCTCTCCGTCTCTCCAGATTTGACAGGATACGTAGGAAGTGGCTGTCATCACACTGGCTAGAGGAACCTGGTGTACCCACCACCCGCCAGTAGCTGTCATTTGAACTGTCTAATCAGAGACCAACACATTAGTGCCCACAATGAGTTCATCAACCTGCCCATCTACAATAAGCACTGGGACTACATTACTGAAGCCATAAAGCTGAATTCTTGCGTCCCACCACAACCCACCAGGATGATGTCTGAAGGAGCTAGAAAGTTCCCCTCTACCACACCTGCCTCCCTCAACCGAGGTACAATATCTGCACGCAGAGTAGTAGCCATGGACCCACTATCTAACATCCCCTTCAGCTCAACTTTATCCTGTACTAGCAAGGTGGTGTAAAACAAACTGTCATTCTGAGTAATTCTCATTGTGTTCTGAAAAATTACTGTGTTGTTCTTGGGTACTGATTCACAAAAATAAGAATAAACAGATTGGATATCATCATCAGTGGAGGAAAAATTTGACTGCCCCACATTGCCCTCCTCAGAATGGAGGCTTTCTAGTTTTCCTGAGACCTGCCGGTCTGTCCACACCCCGGGCTCTTGCGCTGCCCAGTCTCACTACAGTCAAAGCTCATGTGGCCCAGAGAGAAGCACTTGAAACACAGCTGGTGCATCTGACAGTGAGCTTTGGTCCAGTGATTAGTGTTTCCACAGACAGCACACTCACGCTGACGTTTGGGGAACTGTTTACGGGGCCCTCTGTTCACAGACTGAGTATTGCTGACAAGAGCCTTCTCTAACATACCCAAAACTTTCTCTAATGTCCCACCCTCAGATACAGGTGGGGCCTGGTCTGGTTCATGGCCACATTGAGAAAAAGATGACACATTAGGTCTGTTCACAGGACCCACTCCCTCCTGGGGGGAGTCAAAGACGGCAGCCACCTGCTGTGAAAGTTGTGTTCTACATGCTTTACGTTCCCTTAACAGTTCATCCAAACGATCCAGTCCAGTCACAAAGGGGTTTGCTCTTGAACACTTGGGCCAACTCTTTATCAGGACAGTTGCGTACAAACATAACTGCCAACTCTGGGCACTGATTGGGCAAGGTCCTACCCTCACTTACAAGGTACTGTTCAGCTGCCTCTGCAGCTTTGTTAAGCCTAATCCAGAAATCTAGTGGACCCTCATTAGCATATGCTTTGATTGAATAGAAATCAGCTAATGGCATACCTGAGCAGACAGTATCTCCAAAGTGTTGCTTGAGAACACTGAACACTGCCTTAACATCTGTGACAACAGGGTTGTTACGCATCCAGACTTTGGTCACATCCCGTGCCCTCCCCATGAGCCTAGACATCACCTCCCCAACATTCTCAGACCCAGTGTAACCCCTCTTCTCTTGGTAGACTCCCATTAGCTCCTCCAACTCCAGGACAGAGTACTTATCTGAGCCATCACCCCTAAAGAAAGGTGGAGCACTAACATCTGACTTCACAACCCCATTCAGCTGGGACGCATCAATAAAGGTTGATCCACACTGCTCAGGCAGGGGAAACTGCTGGGGTTGGTGAGGGAGACGGGCAGGAGAAAGACTTGAAGCCCCAGGCTGCAGTAAACTCGCTCTGATAGATTCTCCTATCTCTGAACCAATCTGCTTAATAAGGTCACTAAGCTGACTTGGAGGCGTCCCATTATTACGGAGGACTGGGGATGATGGTACATCAAAAGACAGAGGTGTGATACCCTGGTCAGGTGGAGTAAACAGCCTACCCCTCCCAGTGCTTGTAAACTCAGGACTAGCAAACGCTCTACTCCCAGGAGCTGACTGTACAATTGGTGTAAATGCAAGGACACCCCTCCCTCTACCAACACTAAAATCCCCAGCATAACTCATCTTATGGACTTGAGAGTCTTCCATGGCTCAACAGAGTACTAAAATACAACGTAATTTACTGCATTAAAATACAAAAAAAGAATTGACCAGTCGGCAGGTCGCTGCACCAGTTTGTAGCGTGGTTCGTTCTGCGTTGACATAAAAATAAATCCTGTGACGGTGTTGACCTCCAGACGACCAACCTAAGAGAAATAAACGGGACGTGTGCTTCACTGTTGTTTGTTATACAATCGGGAACCATGGCAATGTCGAGAGCCCGTGGAACGATCAACTTCCAGTCCGTTTTCTCTCGCTTGGTTTTTATTTATTGTCCACGACGCAAGTGTGTAAGTCACATGTTGTCGACCATACAATATAAATAAAATGATATACAACATAATTCGAACAAAATAAAAGACATACCTGCACACGAAGTGACAACAAACAATATGCTAGCCCTTAGTACGGTTACAGCTCTCGGGCACCTGCGTGAGCACATGGAAACTCACTCAAACACTGTCCCAAGTACTCACAAGTTACAATAGGTACCCTAGTTGGCGAGCTCGGTGAAACTTGTTAACATACATCTTTATATTGTCAACATTGTAACAAAACTTATGGTTGCATAACAGCACATTGTGTAACATTACCACGGTTTTATATTGACAAATTACCGAGCCAAGGACAACATACCTTGCTAGTTGAAGGTCAGGCAAAAGAGAACAATAAGAGGGTACGTAAATACAGATAACCCGCGATGGACCAAACCAAAATATACAAAACTTTTACAATCAGGTGTATTTACAATATAGATATTAAAAAGTGTTTGTACACAAAAAATAACATTAGCTATGCAGCTGTAATTAAATAAAAAAATACATTGAATTATTATTATTATTATCAAATTATTAACATCCCCTCTTGACCTGGCCTATTTGAACTGGTCCTTGTGTGCAATTTGGTGCATAATCTAGGGAAACAACATCACACTGCTACACTAGCAAGTGTCAAGTGAATCCACAACATCACCACAAATGTCTTTTCAAGCCAGGTAAGTTACAATCGTTTGAGATACTAGCTAGTGATGTTATAATGTCACAATTTAACATATAGATAGATGATTCGCTCTGTAAGGGTTTAAATAGGTTATGCTAGCTAACGTTAGTGATGTAGACTAAGCTAGCTAGCTAGGTTAGCTAGATACTGTCATGGTAACTAGGTTAAAAAACGTTCACATGTAAACATGCAGTGCAGTGGACGGGCTATTTTGAAAACATGATAATATTAAATTAATGCACAATTAATTATGATAGTATTTATTTGTAGATTACAATTTTTATGGTTTGGCATTATAATAATTAGTGTGAAAATTGTATTTTGAAATTGTCATGGATAACATTAGCATAATGTTTTCTGTTAGAGAGTGGAGAGGAAGGAGAGGAGGAAAACTGGATAGGAAGAAGAGTGAAGGAGATAGAGGAGGAAAGGTAAAGATATGATTACAGAGCCTGACAATTTATTATTCCAAACAATGTTTTTGAGATAAAATACAAAAATGAGGCAAGAAATGGAATCTGTTAACCAAAGTATTTTATCTAATAGTGTACTATTTATTATTAATGACTGGACAGGAAGGAGAAGAAAGTGAGAAGGAAAAATCAAGGGAGTAAAAACAGTGAAGCGAGGAGAGTGTAGAAGAGTGAAGTGGAAACGAGTGAAGAAAAGAGGAGGAGAAAGACTGGAGGAGAAGAAAGTTAAGAGAGCAAGAAGACTGACATGATGAGAGTGAAGAAGAGCAGACAGAGAAACCAAGAAACGAAAATGCCATTTTAATGACAACATGATGTGAGAATTTCCATTTATACGCTCAGGTCAAGACGATAGAGTGGTTCACTGCACCCTTTGTAATTCCTCTTTTTCAATTGGCAGTGAGGGAAGAACGGCAGTGGTAGAACATCAACAGACGAAAAAGCATAAAGCCTCTATGATTGCTCGTGTTGGTATGCCCTCTGTCACCACATTCTTCAAAAAGGTAGAGCCTTCCCAAGAAGAATATGATTTAGCTGTGCAAAGTTAAAAATGCTCTGCAGCGGGAGGTGATTGACTTAGGTTGTCCTGCCCACATCATTCTTAACACAGCCAGAACAGGTTTGGATATGGTTCCCCTTGATATTAATATCCTGCTCATAAATATATTTTCATATTTTCCTGTCAGAGTAGAAAGACTTAAGAGCTTTTGTGAGTTTGTTGGCCAGGAGTACCATAACATTTTAGGACACAGCAATGTTCGCTGGCTGTCCATGCTCCCTGCTCTAGAAGAGTGCTGAAAATGTGCCATTTAAATCATTTTTTCTTCCTGAAGACAAAAATACCCTTCTAACAATGTTAGAAGAATCACTGACTGATCTTTGGCTGGCCAATGTCCATGGACACCTGACCGTATTCAGCGGTCCTGCTTGAAGGCCAGGACCGCTGTGCTGTGGAGTCATCTGCAATTCTGAGAAACATTAAGGCAAAATTGACTGCAAGACGTGATGACAACTTAATTTCAGTTTTGGTCAGAGGACTTCTGAGAGAGCTAGAGGAAAAGAGAGCTTTCTCAAAACATCCCAATCATTCTTCACTACGGCTGTGAACTATTTGCAAGCATTTTGCTCATGTTGTCTTCTGCTCTTATTCTACCCAGACTACCAGGACCTCTGAATGGCTGTTCAGATTGGACAGTTCTGTCTTGTCTGTAGTGTTTCTGTAATATAGTTGTTTTCTCTGTCTATCACAGTGTGCCTATTAGACTAAATACATGAAACCGGAATTGTCCCACTTTTTTATTTAATAAATAATAACATTGGATATTTTAATGAAATAGTTACCGCCGAACTGGAAATGTCACCGGTTTTCATTTCAGAAATCTGGTCAACTTAATCCAATAGCTAGCTAGCTAGCTAGCTAACTTCCTTCATGAACAATGGTAAGTTAGCTATTTTTCCCTACCTGACCTTTATATAGCTTAGCTAGCTAGCTGTCAATAATATATTTTCCTTATGAAACTGCAATTGGACTGTGAAAAATGTAGTGTAGGCAAGGTAACCTGGCTAGGTTAGCTAGCTAGGAATTTCTGGCAATGAGCTAACATTAGCTAGCCAAAAACATCAGCTAGCTAGCTTGTCAGGCAGCCTTAAAAGCTAGCAATAATTATATCGGAGCAAGTAGGCTGTCAACTGAAATTATTTGCTATTTGACAAACATTTGTGAGCTAAATCGAGGATCTTGTTCTTTGTGATCACTAGCTAGCTATCTTAAATTAACATGTCCTTAGTTGCCCAAGTAAAAGTAGTTGGTTTACTAACAGTAGCTAGCTACTCACCAGCTAGTTCACATTTTTCTTTTAGGTTGTGTAAGTTAGCGGTCAAGGGGTCACTACTGAGGACGTTAACTATTAAAGGGTGAGTACTGTAGCTAGCTAACTGTGGCTAACACTATTTGGAAGAAGAAAAACTGTTTCAGCAGCCAATAGGCTATTCAAATTAGGTGAATCACTTAATATTGACATACAACATCCATATGTTATGGTCACTTTTCTGTACTTACAGATTGACTATTTGGGATTGAAACATAGCTCTGATGTGAAAGAGAGTGTGTGGAGGATCATGGTACACATAATCTCCCATGATATTTCAAAGACCATGAACTGGTGGTGAATCAATGGAAAGGTGCCCTTCTGCCAAATGCAGCTCAAAGATATAGTTAATTGTAAGTTAATGTTCTACTGTTGCTTTCTAGTATTCCTTCGTGAATACTAGAAAGCATAGAAAGAAACATCTAAGTAAACCAATGATTCTTTATTAGCCAATTTTCATTTAAAGCTGCGGTGAGTCCGATGCAACTGACAAAGAAGTGTCAAAAGTGTCAAAAGATGGTTCCGTCTGTCATGGGATCGAAATGGTGGTTGCAAGGAAAGAAGACAAAGAAGTGAGAGGTTGGACAATATGTAGATACTCTTGGTGGGGTTCTGATGATAACCACCAGAGGATTAAAAAATGTTTAAAAAATGTTTGTTCCAATACTACATCATTAAACCCTACATTTCTAACCGTGGGGGTATGCTGTTTATAGGGCTTGTTGTAATCTGCAAGTCATGTATCTATTTTGTCTTTACAAAGCTCATTTGGGAAACAATCATTTGAGATGTGAGCTTGTTTTAAAACAATATGTGTAACAGTGTTAGCTGTGTAGCCACTAAAGAACATTAATGTTAACTATTAATGCACTTGTATGTTATGGTGTATGATTGAGTAAGCTAGCATGTACAAACTAGAATGTAATACATTACAGAAGAGCACAATGGAGTACAGTATACATTACTGTATTCTAATGTAATGTGCTTTATTGTGCTAACTGTACTGTACTATACAACTTAAAAGACAATTTCTGTTTTAGGACCCTAATCACATAAATGCCATGTTAAAGAATGGTGAAGACACTTTGTAAAAAAAAAAGTAACTTTTGAGTAACTTACCCGCAGCAGCACTTGTCTTCCTGAGATGGAAATAGTGACAAAGGCTCCAAAAACACACAAATACATACTTTTACAAGCTGCAAAGTCTGTAGATGTTGTAGAAATTAACATTTTGTCATTCTAAATGATCTTTAGCGGTAAGTATTTATTATCATGGTAAACGATGTATGTGTAAAAAGATGTATGTGAGTTTTTTTAACCTTTGTTGGTGTTGTCAACTTGCACCAAATTTCCAGAAGATGAACGCTGCTTCAGGTAAGTTACTCAACCAAGAGATATAAAAAAAGTGCCTTCACCCTTCTATAACATAGCATTTATATGATAAATAGATTAGTGTTGTCACAATGCGCCCTTTTTGGGTGAGGATCATAGCCGTCCCCCCACCACAGGTTTTGACGGTTGTAAATACCGAAACTCCTTTCCCCACTCTGCCAAAATGAAGGTTGAGAATCCTTTTGTTACCACAGAGAAAGACTTTGCAGTACGTTAACCTCAAAAGGTTGAATAATTGAACAATATTTCTGTATTCCAAGCAGTTGGAGTGGTCCGTGGACACTTAAGGAACAGTCATGTCGAGTTTGTTTCATTTGGTGACTTTATGAAGGACAGGAGACACACATTACTGTTTCTTTGTTTGTATACACTTCTCAATTATGGGATTTGTATCTGAATGTTGTATAAAATAAATGATTGAGTATAGGAATACTTTTGAAAAGATGAAATGTGATGTTAGCCTTCTAAATGAGAGTATGGGTTTTAATCTAGCCCAGAGAAAGTGTCTCTTAGAATTTACAGCCCAAATGAGGCTTTCTTATGGCAGACCTCCGGTTTCATTGTGGCAGTAAGGCCTTGTTCTGGCTAGAATAAGGGAACCTTTGCTGTTGTTGGCTAAAATGTTAATATTAAGATGGCGCCGGAGAAGAAGGCTGATGTTTTATGTGTCCCCAACCAATTGTGCTTTTTTGTTTGTTTCTTTGCGTTGTTTGTAACATATTTTTAAACTTATTTTCTACATAATGTTGCTGCTAATGTCTCTTATGACCGAAAAAAACTTCTGGACATCAGGACTGCAATTACTCACCGGACTGGCAGAATCCTTTTCTTCCTTTAAAGAGTCTGACGAGCCCGACGTGAATGATATATTGCTCTCCCGGGAACTGGCCCAGATCCCTGTAATTTGCATGAAGAGAAGGTAGAGAAAAAGGGGCTAAAGGGCAGGCTGCCTTCTGAGAATTCATAGGCGATCGAATAAACTCCCACTTCCTTCCATTTTGCTAGCAATCGTGCAATCTTTGGAAAATAAAATAGATAACCTACGCGGAAGATTAAACTACCAACGGAACATTCAAAACTGTAATATCTTGTTCTTCACATATTTGTGGCTGAACGACGACACTATCAACATACATCTGGCTGGTTATACGCTGTACCGGCAGGATAGAACAGCGGCTTCTGGTAAGACAAGGTGGTGGACTATGTATTTTTGTAAATAACAGCTGGTGCACGATACAGTATCTAAGGAAGTCTCAAGGTATTGCTCGCCTGAGGTAGAGTATCTCATGATATGCTGTAGACCACACTATCTACCTAGAGAGTTTTCATCTGTATTTTTCATAGCTGTTTACATACCACCACAGACTGAGGCTGGCACCAAGACCACATTGAATGAGCTGTACTTTGCCATAAGCAAACAAGAAAATGCTCACCCAGAGGCGGCGCTCCTAGTAGCCGGGGACTTTAATGCAGGGAAACTTAAATCCGTTTTACCAAATTTCTATCAGCATGTTAAATGTGCAACCACAGGGAAAAAAACTCAGGACCACTTTTACTCCACACACAGAGACGCATACAAAGCTCTCCCTCGCCCCTCCATCTGGCAAATCTGACCATAATTCTATCCTCCTGATTCCTGTTTACAAGCAAAAATTAAAGCAGGAAGCACCCGTGTTTCAATCAATAAAAAAGTGGTCAGATGAAGCAGATGCTAAGCTACAGGACTGTTTTGCTGGCACAGACTGGAATATGTTCCGGGATTTCTCAGATGGCATTGAGGAGTACACCGCATCAGTCATTGGCTTCATCAATAAGTGCATCGATGACGTCGTCCCCACAGTGACCGTATGTACATACCCCAACCAGAAGCCATGGATTACAGGCAACATCCGCACTGCGCTAACGGCTAGAGCTGCCACTTTCAAGGAGCTTATAAGAAATCCCACTTTGCCCTCCGACGAACCATCAAACAGGCAAAGCATCAATACAGGACTAAGATCGAATCGTACTACACCGGCTCTGACGCTCGTCGGATGTGACGGGGCTTGCAAACCATTACAGACTACAAAGGGAAGCACAGCCGAGAGCTGCCCAGTGACACAAGCCTACCAGACGAGCTAAGCTACTTCTATGCTCGCTTCGAGGCAAATAACACTGAAACATGCATGAGAGCACCAGCTGTTCCGGAAGACTGTGTGATCACGCTCTCCACTGCCGATGTGAGTAAGACCTTTAAAAAGGTCAACATTCACAAGGCCGCAGGGCCAGATGTATTACCAGGCGGTGTACTGCGAGCATACGCTGACCAACTGGCAAGTGTATTCGCTGACATTTTCAACCTCTCCCTGTCCGAGTCTACCAACATGTTTTAAGCAGACCACCATAGTCCCTGTGCCCAAGAACACTAAGGTAACCTGCCTAAATGACTACTGACCCGTAGCACTCACATCTGTAGCCATGAAGTGCTTTCAAAGGTTGGTCATGGCTCACATCAACACCATTATCCCAGAAACCCTAGACCCACTCCAATTTGCATACCACCCCAACAAATCCACAGATGATGCAATCTCTATTGCACTCCACACTGCCCTTTCCGCAAGGCACTACAGAGGGTAGTGCGTACGGCCCAGTACATCACTGGGGCTAAGCTGCCTACCATCCAGGACCTCTACACCAGGCGGTGTCAGAGGAAGGCCCTAAAAATTGTCAAAGACCCCAGCCACCCCAGTCATAGACTGTTCTCTCTACTACCGCATGGCAAGCGGTACCGGAGTGCCAAGTCTAGGACAAAAAGGCTTCTCAACAGTTTTTACCCCCAAGCCATACGACTCCTGAACAGGTAATCAAATGGCTACCCGGACTATTTGCATTGTGTGCCCCCCACAACCCCTATTTTTACGCTGCTGCTACTCTCTGTTTATCATATATGCATAGTCACTTTAACTATACATTTATGTACATACTACCTCAATTGGGCCGACCAACCAGTGCTCCCGCACATTGGCTAACCGGGCTATCTATCTGCATTGTGTCCCGCCACCCGCCACCCACCACCCGCCAACCCCTCTTTTACGCTACTGATACTCTCTGTTCATCATATATGCATAGTAACTTTAACCATAGCTACATGTACATACTACCTAAATCAGCCTGACTAACTGGTGTCTGTATGTAGCCTCGCTACTTTTATAGCCACGCTACTGTATATAGCCTTGCTATATACTGTATATAGCCTCGCTATTACTGTTGTTTTATTTCTTTACTTACCTATTGTTCACCTAATACCTTTTTGCAACTATTGGTTAGAGTCTGTAAGTAAGCATTTCACTGTAAGGTCTACACCTGTTGTATTCGGCGCACGTGACAAATAAACTTTGATTTGATTTAGTGCCCTCAAAGCTCATCGATAAGCTAAGGACCTGGGACTAAACACCTCCCTCTGCAACTGGATCCTGGACTTCCTGACGGGCCGCCCCCAGGTGGTGAGGGTAGGTAACAATACATCTGCCACGCTGATCCTCTTCACAGGGGCCCCTCACGTTGAGGGAGAGGTTGTTGTCCTGGCACCACAGTCCCCTCCTGTACTCCCAGTTCACTCAACTGCATGGCCAGGCACGCCTCCAACACCATCATTAATTTTGCCCGATGACACAACAGTGGTAGGCCTGATCACCGACAACAACGAGACAGCCTATAGCGAGGAGATCATGTGGTGTGGTGCCAGGACAACAACCTCTCCCTCAACGTGATCAAGACAAAGGAGTTGATTGTGGACTACAGGAAAAAGTGGACCGAGCACACCCCCATTCTCATCGACAGGGCTGTAGTGGAACAGGTTGAGAGCTTCAAGTTCCTTGGTGTCCACATCACCAACAAACTTACATGGTTCAAGTACACCAAGACAGTCCAGGACACCTACACCACCCGATGTCACAGGAAGGCCAAAAAGATCATCAAGGACAACAACCACCCGAGCCACTGCCTGTTCACCCCGCTATCATCCAGAAGGCGAGGTCAGTACAGGTGCATCAAAGCTGGGACCGAGAGACTGAAAAACAGCTTCTATCTCAAGGCCATCAGACTGTTAAACAGCCATCACTAACATTTAGTGGCTGCTGCCAACATACTGACTTAAATCTCTAGCCACTTTAAATAATTTAAAATTGGATGTAACTGTAACGTCCAGGCCTGGTTTAGCAGGCTGGTGTTTAGTTTGAGTTTTGGTTAGAAGGGTTTTGTGTTCTAGGTGTTATATTTCTGTTGGTTTGATGGTTCCCAATTAAGGGCAGCTGATTGTCGTTACCTCTAATTGGTAACCATATATATGTTTGTTCTTTTTGTTACTGGGGTTGTGGGTCATTGTTTAATTTAACATTGGATTTGTCATGTTATATAGTGTGTGTGCTTTAGTTGAGCCACGCCAGAGTTACGATCTTTGTATTGTTTATTGTTTTGCCAGTTACGTTACGTTAATAAAAGTATGTACACTGGAAACCTTGCTGCATCTTGGTCTGTCCCGCTAGGAGATCGTGACAGAATGACCCACCATAAAAGGACCAAGCAGCGAGATAATCGGGGTCAGAAGGAGAACTGGACATGGGAAGAAATCCTGGATGGAAAGGGACCCTGGAACCAGCCTGGGGAGTATTGCCGTCCCAGGGAGGAGTTGGAAGCAGCGAAGGCTGAGCGGCGATATTATGAAGAAAAATATGGAGCATGGAAACCCGAGCGGCAGAAGTACGTGGGAACACGGCTGGCGAGGAAGCCCGAGAGGCAGCCCCAATAATTTTTTTTTGGGGGGGGCACACGGGGAGGTTGTGTGAGCCAGGTTGGAGACCTGAGCCAACTCCCCGTGCCTACCGGAGGGAGCGTCACACTGGTAAGGCACCGTGTTATGCGGTGAAGCGCACGGTGTCTCCAGTGCGCGTTCACAGCCCGATGCGCGACATGCCAGCTCCCCGCATCTGTCGAGCTAGGGGGAGTTTGCAGCCAGGTAGGAGGGTGTTGGCTCAGCGCTCCTGGTCTCCGGTGCCCCTCTTTGGACCAGGATATCCTGCGCCGGCTCTGCGTGCCGTGTCTCCGGCACGCGCCCACATCCCGGTGCGCGACATTCCAGCTCCCCGCGTCTGTCAGGCTAGGGTGAGCGAACAGCCTGGAAGGAGGGTGCCGGCTCAGCGCTCTTGGTCTCCAGTGCGCCTTCTTGGACCAGGATATCCTGCGCCGGCTCTGCGTGCGGTGTCTCCGGTGTGCGCCCACAGCCCGGTGCGCGACATTCCAGCTCCCCGCATCTGTGAGGCTAGGGTGAGTGAACAGCCTGGAAGAAGGGTGCCGGTTCCCCGCACCAGGCTCCCTGTGCGCATCGCGAGCCCAGCATGGTCTGTGCCGGCTCCCCGCACCAGGTCCCCTGTGCGCATCACGAGCCCAGCACAGCCTGTTCCTGCTCCCCGCACCAGGTTCCCAGTGCGCATCGCGTGTATCCAGAGTCTGATGACCTCTGTTCCGGCTCCAAGCCCCGGGCCTCCGGTGCGTCTTCTCGGGTCAGCACGGCCGGCACCGGAGCCGCCACCATGGACACAAAGACCCACCCGAGGACCCCCCCATGGACTTTTTGGGGCGCGGTCAGAGTCCGCGCCTTTGGGGGGGGGGTAATGTAACATCCAGGCCTGGTTTAGCAGGCTGGTGTTTAGTTTGAGTTTTGGTTAGAAGGGTTTGGTGTTCTAGGTGTTACATTTCTATGTTGGTTTGATGGTTCCCAATTAGAGGCAGCTGATTGTCGTTACCTCTAATTGGGAACCATATATATGTTTGTTCTTTTCGTTACTGGGGTGGTGGGTCATTGTTTAATTTAACATTGGATTTTCATGTTAATTGGTGTGTGTGCTTTAGTTGAGCCACGCCAGAGTTACGATCTTTGTATTGTTTTGACAGTTACGTTCCGTTAATAAAAGTATGTACACTGGAAACCTTGCTGCATCTTGGTCTGTCCCGTTAGAAGATTGTGACAGTAACAAATGTATCACTAGCCACTTTAAACAATTTTTGTATATAATGTTTACATATCCTTCATTACTCATCTCATATGTATATACTGTACTCTATACCATCTACTGCATCTTGCCTATGCCGGTCAGCCATCGCTCATCCATATATTTATATGTACATACTCGTATTCATTCCTTTACACTTGTGTGTATAAGGTAGTTGTTGTGAAATTGTTAGATTACTTGTTAGATACTACTGCATAGTCGGAACTAGAAGCACAAGCATTTCGCTACACTCGCATTAACATCTGCTAAACATGTGTATGTGACAAATTAAATTTGATTTGACAGTTGTGAAGAGGGCACGACAAAGCCTATTCCCCCTCAGGAGACTGACAAGATTTGGCATGGGTCCTCAGATCCTCAAAAGGTTCTACAGCTGCACCATCGAGAGCATCCTGACTGGTTGCATCACTACCTGGTATGGCAACTGCTCGGCCTCTGACCGCAAGGCACTACAGAGGGTAGTGCGAATGGCCCAGTACATTACTAGGGCCAAGCTTCCTGCCATCCAGGACCTCTATACCAGGCGGTGTCAGAGGAAGGCCCTAAAAATTGTCAAAGACTTCAGCCACCCTAGTCATAGACTGTTCTCTCTGCTACCGCATGGCAAGTGGTACCGGAGCGCCAAGTCTAGGTCCCAGAGGCTTCTAAGCAGCTTCTACCCCCAAGCCATAAGACTCCTGAGCATCTAATAAAATGGCTACCCAGACTATTTGCATTGCCCCCCCCCCCCCCCCCTCTTTTACACCGCTGTTATTATCATCTATGCATAGTCACTTTAATAATTCTACCTACAAGTACATATTACCTCAACTAACCGGTGCACCTGCACATTGACTCTGTACCGGTACCCCGCTTTATAGTCTCGCTATTGTTATTTTACTGCTGCTCTTTAATTACTTCTTACTTTTATTTCTATCTGTATTTTTTTTTTACTGCATTGTTGGTTAGGGGCTCGTAAGTAAGCATTTCACTGTAAGGTCTACACCTGTTGTATTCGGCGCATGTGACTAATAACATTTGATTTGATTTGAAATGTAGTTACAAGGTGGGTCAATTCTGGCTGAGTTACGGCTGCCACATCTGGGCCACTGCAGTGCCCTAATTCCAAACCACATGTGGGTGACACAAAAGTGGGCGATGTGGGCCAGGTCCAGCCCAGATAAATGTTTATACCTGGGATGAGCCTCCAAGGTTTTGTATTGAAGTCAATGTACCAGAGGAGGACAGAAGCTATCTTTCCTCTGGCTACACCATGGTGCTACCCTACAGAGTGCTGCTGAGGCTACTGTCGACCTTTATTGCAAAACAGTGTGTTTTAATAAATTATTTGGCAAGGTGAATATATTTAGTAAAGTTTTATCTAAAAAGTCAAAAAAAATATTTTTTGGGGGGGGTCATTTAATTAAATATGTATTTAATAAAGTCATATTTTAGGTTAATTGACATTGTTTTCATTTTAGTAGTCTGGGTGGAATTTGGTCGTCTGGGTGGAACCTATCCATTATTTTCCAACTCAATATGTATATTTGTGTTACATAATTGCTCTCCCATACACAAGAGGCAAAGGTCGACCACGTGGAATAAAAAGATTCCACAACTTAACCTAGCATTTTAAAGAGGGGAGAGTGTCATTGGAGGAACCTGTTTGAAAAGGTTCGGTTGTGAAAGTACTGTCACTTTAATAAGACACCGGAACTAATTGTGTTGTGTTCCGTGTGTTACGATTTACAACTGTAAAGAGAGAATCTCCAGACTGCGATGATACCCCAGCACATAATTTGTACATTGCGTAGGGGTGTGAGGTGCTGGCAACATCGAAGTGTTTTGGGAACGGGTTTACGGTTAGAGGCCTTGGACTTTCGAAGCGTGCGCTTTCGGTCTACCTCGCCTGGTCCTGTCAGATCCATGGAGGAAATACTGACGAGGGTTGTGGTACCATTGCCTACATACGAGACGAGAGAGAAGTCGCCGCCTCCCCCTGAATCGAACAGTGTGGAATTTATGCATTTCTACAGAAGCCTTGAAAAGGAAGAGAAGTCACAATTACTGGCAAAGTTGTCACACGATTTTGGTGTTGACCACAAAGGAGTTTCAGAGCTAGCAGGGAAGCTGCTCGACACTCAACAAAGGGACTTGGCTACAGTACTGCAAGTAGAGGACAGGTTACGATACAGTCTGACTCCTCGCTATAAACAATTGCTTAATCACATAAGTAGGGTGGAATCTGGAGTGAAGTTTCTGGTGGACCTACGTGCCGATCTGCTTGAAATAATATCACCTAAAACAAGTGACAGTCCTCATATTCGGGTAAAGTCATTGTTTACAACTTTATGTTGGCCCGTTAATTAATGTCAAATATTTTGGAATATTTGACAGGTACAGGGTGTAGCCAGGAATTCTATTCAAAAACACACGTGTTTCCCTCCTTGGAATCGACTGTCATTCCTGAGCATTTGGGGAATTGCTAAGCAAAAGAGAAAAACACAATTGTCTGACTGCACCTGCCAAAATAGTAACGTTCACTATAACAGGGATGGAGTGTCATTGAAAATGTTTGTGTTTCCAATGGAAATATGGAAATAGCTAACATAATACACGTGATTTGTTTACAAACAAGCGAATATATGACAGATTGCCAAGAAACAAAATAGACGAAGTAGGTTCCAAATATAATGTACCCAATGAATAGGTACATTGAACATGTGTGTGTCAAAAGTTAAATCAGATGCAGGCCTATGAATGTACGGACTAAATAAAGTGTTGGCATTTTGAATAGGCCTATCGACGCTGTATGACGTGGAAGCCCCCCTTGACTTACATTGGTATTGGTGTCCCATTTCAACCGATTGCTAGAACAGTTCAGCTCTGGTGACTTTTGCCCTAGTGAAGAAACATACTGTAGTTTTATTTTTAAATTGTCATGACCATCTGACAATCTAACCAATTATATTTACTGTTAGCATAGCATACATCCTGGGTGATTCTCATGAAACCAGTTTTAAAATGTCTGTAGCAAAATGAGTTACAAAACCATGATGCATCTGCAAAAAATCAACCATCATTCTAAGGACTAAGATATTGAGTTTTTGGGGAAGTGTCTTCTTTTAAATACATTGTACATTTTTGCTTGAATTTTGCAAATTTTCACCCCAAATTCTCATTACCGAAATATGTCCAGATTAAATTCTCGGGCAAATTTTATATAAAACATTTAGAAAAACCTAACTTATTTCAATAAAACTCAAAATATGTTACTGTAGTTTGTCCTTAAATAATAAAAATGGTATACTAGTTGAAGTTTTTATTTAAACTAATATTTATTACATACAGTGTCTGTGGATTTATCTCATTGCCGTAACACTTTTTCAAGATCCTGTAAAAACTCCATTCAGTTTTTTTCACCCATGATGCATTATCTAGGGGAGTAGTCCTTAGATGAGCACAAGTTATATTAATGTATTTGTTTATATGCCTTCAGAATGAGATACTTATTCTCAAAACACCCCCATTACTCCACTTGGCCTTCTCATTACCGAAACAGCTAATGTGCTCAAATTGGGAATAAGTATTTTTTAATAATTGTAAAATGTAATTTGAAATAGGGAGCAATGTTTAAAAAATATTTGAAATATTTATATATTTACAACTTTTTTGGACTTCAAAAACTTTTGCGATAATGAAAGTTTTGTTAATGTTTGTAAAATGCATAATCTAATAAACAAAAACATAATAATAATGATGAAAATAGATTATGTACAGATCCCAATCTTCATGAAAAATTACACTTGAGAATGTTTTGTTTGTTTGGTCAGTTTTGTAAGAAAGACCCTCCTACAGCATTGGCCAGGGGTAGGCAACCCTGTTCCTGGGGTGCTGCAGATGCTGCAAGATTTTGTTCCAACTAGGCACCACACCTAACCAAAAGTGACTGGTCTGTTTGGCTATCACCTCAGATATGTTCCATGGAAAGGTATTTGGGGGTAATACTGTAAAGATGTGCCAGCTGTCTCAAACTTTTTTTCTCTCCAATGTACGAATATAAACTTACATGTTGTATAATACTTCTACATCTTTATTGCTGTAAAAGCACATGAATGTGTGTGAAATGGATAGGCAAACATTTTGGATTTTGTCATATGCGAAAACATGTCTTTTTGAATTTAGTAGCTAGTAGCCTAGTCAAGGATGCATCATTCAATATTGGGATTCTACACTTTACAGACCTAGTGGAACAAAAGTAAACCTTGAATTTGGAGGTTTAAAATATCCCTCTGGTGCCAAGTTGATCTATTTTATGAAATGCCTTTGGTTGGTGGATATAAAGTCTAAGGTCTTTGATAGGCTGATGCGGAATTTGTAAAAAAAACGAATAAAAACAAATAGCTGGTGAGGTTAGCATAGGGCTAATGTGTGCCAGGTTACCTAATGGGACCAGCTGCAATGTAGTGTTCTATCACGCGCAACTATGTCGACAATCGTAATTGGCTGATGCGCATTTTGAGACTGAGGTCCAGGTTCAACTTCGCAAGTATGGCCCATCTTAAATGGAATAGGTGAGAGTAAATAAGAGCCTCTCACTTACAATAGAATGTGTTTGTGGGAAGAGAGGTTTTCATAATCGTTATATTAATTAAAACATCAGAAAGACGAATAAGTTTGAAATGGTCATGACCAATGTTCCCTCAAACAAACAAAAATTTGGCGCTGAGCAAATTTCATGTCAGCTGAGCGCAAACTTGAATGTTGTGAAAATGCTGTGCAACTTCCAGCATGCGTTTACTGTGACCACTGAGGCTGTACCCACGTTAAGTTACAGTTTTAACAATGACCATGTAGGATACTGTGGCTATTTGATCATAATGTAAGCCTACCAGAGTAGCCTACCCTCAAAAACAATGGAGAAAATGCATCCCATAACATTTTAACATGGAAATAGCTGTTCGATCATTCATCCCACAGTAGCAGCCAATGTGTGGTGTTCAATGTAGGCCTACATTCCATGAGAATTTTGGAAAATAAACATGCAGGGCTTGATATTAACCTGTTTATCCACTTGTCCTTCAGACAAGGTAACTGAAAATGTTTTTGTTTGATGCAAGAAACCACTTTTCAAAATAAAATGCATTCCCATACCATTTATTACAGAGAATCAGACAAATTATATTGACCTCTGCCTATTGGCTAGCTTATTCAAGTGTGTCTTAAAATGCAACACTGCTTGGTAAAAAATGATCTATAACTGGGCTAATAACTCACTAATTAGCAAAGGATATCAACAAAATGTGCACACGTGGCTACATGCACTTCTCACCTTGATGTCAAAACAAGCGCATCTGCTCACGACCGCTCATGCTGTAAATGCAGTCCAGTTCAAAGTAAATGGCACAGATCCATATATGGCAATGGTCTATTTGCGTGTAGGCCTACTGCAGCTCTGATAGTTTATTGCTCACTGGTCTGTGTAGAGTGCGGGCTGAGTAGTGCGTTCTGCCTACAAAAAAATCTCTTGCATAGTTTGTTTTGTTTCAGTATTTTGCATTGAAAGTGGCTAATATTGCATTGATTTGATCACAATTGCCACAGTAAAGGGAAACGTTGATAGTGTTGATAGTGTTAACAGGGAAAACTCTAGAACAGTGGTCACCAAACTTTTCTGAATCAAGACCACTTTTGAGTCGAAATGCAAGATGACTTAAAGTTAACCTATGCAACATTAAACAATTAAAAACAGTACTATAGCAATGAGGTTTGTGCAGTAAGCTATAGGCCCAATACATTATCACCGCATATTGTCCATTGTTGTATTACTTATTAAGCACTGCTGAGTGAACGTACATTTTAAATAATTAGCTTTACATTTTTTCATTTAACTGGGCTGTTGTTGCCTGCATCTGATGGTCAGCTGAGGAAGAGTGCAGTAGACTGGGCCCGCCAGGAAGGCTGAGTTTGTACCTTCAGACACATGAAATGGTTCAAAATGGCAACAGTTTGTCTACCCGACACACAGGGCAGCTGAATCGGGTGCATCTACAACAAACAGCCCGAGACAAATAAAAATAAATAGCAACACAAGGCTTTATTGTTTTTTTTTTTACAGAAATGTTTGGAGATCGACCAGCTGATCGTGATCGACCGGTTGGTGACCACTGCTCTAGAAAGTTGAGTGAAGTTCAATCTCGTGCTTCTCTGTGGGCTGATATTTCTGCGCAGCAGTCTTGGGCTACTGCGCCACACGCGTAGCTTAGAGGGAACATTGGTCAAGACTGCAATTACTAAGGTTCTTTAGAAGTGTCACTTTGAATTCCACAGTAGATTTGTTTCCTACTGTTGGTCTATCGATTTTATTTTCTCACCGTTTTCATTCTTCTTCACCTGTGCACAAAATTACCTTGGAGGTGAGAGATGAGGAAAATAACGGATTCATAATATACTTTTACCATGAATTTAGTGTAGTGGTCCCTCACATTTGACAAGTACGTTAGTTGTGGTTTGTCACAGAGGCAATTTTAGCCTAAGTCTGTCATGTCATCTAGGCCTACTGGAGCAAAAGGCACATAGTGAAGTGGGGGCTGTCCTGTTGCACCATGGAAACTTTGGCTACACTTCTGAATAACTTTGGCTTTGGTTCCTGTTTTATATGCATCACAGTTTCCTTCTTGTTCTCTTTGTGCATGCAATCTAGCAACTGTGTAGCTACTGTGTAGTAACTGTGGCATAGAACACAAATTCCTAATTTTACTGGTATGAAAGACTTAAATCATTTTCTTTTTTCAAAGGCTCGCATTATTGTCACAGCCATTCAGGCTAGAGAAGGGGGGTTAAACAATTGTATTTGTTTGATTCCTCTGCTCTCGCTCTCCCCTCCCCTCTACTTCCATGTCACTAAACTTGACGAATGCGAATGAAATACAGATTTTTCCCAGTTTATTTTCTTTAGTGTGACTAAGAATTTTTATGTGTTTTTATATGTTTTATGTGTTCACACAGCATGATTTCAAAGCTTTTTCAGGGTTTATCAATCGCAGATTTATGTATTTGCGCCTGTTATCAGATTCTAAGTTTGGCTTTTTTGGTGTGAGCGATCAGACACACACACAAACGCGCACGCACACATTTTTTTTAATGTGCGGTTTTTGAGTTTTTGGCCCTGGGGGTTATGTGGATGTTGTACCTCCTAAAGTAGTGTCTTTCCAGGGTGAAATTCATCTAGTAAATCATTTAGTGTTTTGTGAAGAATTCTAAGTATTGTCAGTTCCTTTGGCTAGTTGTAGAGTTCAAGCACGTTCAGCTACTTTGGAAGGGGTAGGCCTGAACTTTCATATTTAGGCCTGAAAATGATCAATGTTTTTTGTTGGGTGAGCTATTTTAGTGCATATTATGATTGGCAGGTACAGTCATTCATAGTGAACGCAGGCATGTTTGGCTGTTAACTTGCCCAGGGGCTTCTGTAAATGTTATATATATAATATTTATTTTTATTTTACCTTTATTTAACTAGGCAAGTCAGATGGAGTACATTTGAGTACATGCAGCCAGCTGTAATGGTGTGGATTTGTGTATCCCTCAATGCAGGGTACTGTTTGTTTTTTGAGAGAGCCTTTCTCTGCTATAATGAAGTCAGATATTAGGAAGAGGACTATACCCTGCTCATATGGCAATGTGTTTATTGAAGTGCTAGGCCTGGGTCTATGTCTCCCCAGCATACCTCACCTCACTTTTAAGGTATTAAAACATGAGGCACCAATCCCGTTCACAGGGTTTAACTCTTGAAGTCCCTTTAGTTTCCACAGAGTTAGGAAACGTTTTGGAATGGATGGCATCATGAGGGAGGAAAATGATGTGGATATATTGAAGCAACATCTCAAGACATCAGTCAGGAAGTTGAATCTTGGTCGCAAATGGGTCTTCCAAATGGAAAATGACCCAAAGCATACTTCCAAAGTTGTGGCAAAATGGCTCTTTACATCTTGATTCCCTGGTGCCTCTAGGGCAGTTTAAGACACTGGTGATGAGAGCTGTAATTGTTTTGATTGAGTATTAAAAATGTGTGTATTGTTGAGGAAATGGTGCATACATTGTAGTTTTATTAGTTTGTTTTTATTGGAAAATATTTTGTGGAATTGTTGACCTTAGGGTACCATTGGAAATGAGACCATGGTCTCAATGGGTCCCCCTAAATAAATAAAAGGTAAAAAATGTAAATACAATGCTGTAGGCTCCAGAACAACCTGTTCCATCATCACTACCAATAATGAAAACATCCATAAAGTAATCAAACAACCGAGGAGAATATACAGTTGAAGTCGGAAGTTTACATACACCTTAGCCAAATACATTTAAACTCAGTTTTTCACAATTCCTGACATTTAATCCTAGTACAAATTCCCTGTCTTAGGTCAGTTAGGATCACCACTTTATTTTAAGAATATGAAATGTCAGAATAATAGTAGAGAGAATGATTTATTTCAGCTTTTATTTCATCGCATTCCCAGTGGGTCAGAAGTTTACATACACTCAATTAGTATTTGGTAGCATTGCCTTTAAATTGTTTAACTTGGGTCAAACATTTCGGGTAGCCTTCCACAAGCTTCCCACAATAAGTTGGGTGAATTTTGGCCCATTCCTCCTGACAGAGCTGGTGTAACTGAGTCAGGTTTGTAGGCCTCCTTACTCGCACACAGTTTTTCAGTTCTGCCCACAAATTTTCTATAGGATTGAGGTCAGGGCTTTGTGATGGCCACTCCAATACCTTGACTTTGTTGTCCTTAAGCCGTTTTGCCACAACTTCGGAAGTATGCTTGGTGTCATTGTCCATTTGGAAGACCCATTTGGGACCAAGCTTTAACTTCCTGACTGATGTCTTGAGATGTTGCTTCAATATATCCACATCATTTTCCTCCCTCATGATGCCATCTATTTTGTTAAGTGCACCAGTCCCTGCTGCAGCAAAGCACCCCCACAACATGATGCTGCCACCCCCGTGCTTCACGGTTGGGATGGTGTTCTTCGGCTTGCAAGCCTCCCCCTTTTTCCTCCAAACATAACGATGGTCATTATGGCCGAACAGTTCTATTTTTGTTTCATCAGACCAGAGAACATTTGTCCCCATGCCATTTGTCCCCATGTGCAGTTGCAAACCGTAGTCTGGCTGTTTTTGAGCAGTGGCTTCTTCTTTGCTGAGCGGCCTTTTAGGTTATGTCGTTATACGACTCGTTTTACTGTGGATATAGATACTTTTGTACCGGTTTCCTCCAGCATCTTCACAAGGTCCTTTGCTGTTGTTCTGGGATTGATTTGCACTTTCCGCACCAAAGTACATTCATCTCTAGGAGACAGAATGCATGTCAATTAGCCTATCAGAAGCTTCTAAAGCCATGACATAATTTTCTGGAACTTTCCAAGCTGTTTAAAGGCACATTCAACTTAGTATATGTTAACTTCTGACCTACTGGAATTGAGATACAGTGAAATAATCTGTCTGTAAACTATTGTTGGAAGAATTACTTGTGTCATGCACAAAGTAGATGTCCTATCCGACTTGCCACAACTATAGTTTGTTAACAAGAAACTTGTGGAGTGGTTGAAAAACAAGTTTTAAAGACTCCAACCTAAGTGTATGTAAACTTCCGACTTCAACTGTACACCCACAACAAGTAGCCTAATATAGATGAGCATGAAACTACTGACAGCCATGCCTTTGATACCAGTCTGTAAGGGAAGCTAGGCTGAATATTATTAATGCTGCCGTCAGTCACTAGATAGCGTGATGAGCCGTTCACTGCGCTTTTACAATGGTTACACTAGAACAGATTGAGGGGGAAAAAATACCAAAAACACTAGTAAGCACTATGGCAGCTCATTGTGTGTCATTCTGTTTGGATGACATTTGTCAGGTGCTGGGACTGGAAGTGTGGGGCTCTGAGGTTACGTGTTTAATTATCATTTAATCAGTAAGCAGATGTTTTTGTTCAGAGTAAAAAAAAAAAAAAAAGCTATGTGTTTTAGTGTCAGCCACACTATAGCATCTACAGTATACATCCTGTGTGGTTCTGATTAGTCTCCCTCATGACAGACTAGTCTCCCTCATGACAGACTAACAATAGAGTAGATGGCCAGAGTACACAGGTTCTTTACTTGTTACCCAATACCCCCCCCCCCCCCTTTACCTGCAGGACCTGAATGGCACTCTGAAGAGTCTGCTGTCTGAGTGGTTCTCTGTGGGTCTGCTGCATCTGGAGAGGATCACCTGGCAGTCCCCCTGTGAGATACTGCAAAAGATCAGCCAGTAAGAAGCCCCTGTAGTAAACACACAGACCTCTACAGTATGCACACACAAACCCTAAACCCATATCTAACCATCACTATGATCTGCAAGGTACGAAGCTGTGCACCCTGTGAGGAACTGGACAGATATAAAGCGTAGAGTTGGGCCGTACCGTCGCTGCTATGCCTTCACCCACGCTGCCATGCCAGGGGAGCCACTGGTTGTCCTGCATGTGGCACTCACCGAGGACATCTCTGATAACATACAGGTGAGAGGTTTATATGGAATATGAAAGAATGCATAAATTGATAAGTTTGTTTAGTTGTCATGTGGATTCGTATTACTTTTCCTCTTTTCAGGTCATGAACCACAGTTTGACTGTATGTCTGACTCCAACAATGTTGTTTCTCTTGTCCAATAGAGTATCGTGAGAGAGTTTGCTACCCTGGACTCGGAGGAGGATGTGAACAAAGTTAATACAGCAGTGTTCTACTCCATCTCCTCCACCCAGGCTGGCCTGCAGGGGGTGGAGCTAGGGAACGTCCTCATCAAGAGAGTGGTGCGGGAGCTACAGGTGGGTGGAGAATGACATTACCACTGTCTAAATGAGCAGGCAGACAGAAAGACTGGGACTGCCCTTCTCCTGTGACTATCTGAACACTGTGGAACATCTCTTAGGAAAACCAGCTTCTCCGCTTCATCGTAATTGGTGGATTTATTAGCCAGCTCCATGGTCAGAGTCCTTTACTCTGTTAGTCACTTGCTTCAATGTCACCTGATAATTTCCATTCACTCTTCCAGAGAAGTTCCAGAGAACCACTCATGTCACCAAGCATTTCTGGCCACGGCCAATAAACAGATGGCAGTCAATCACAGCAGTAGTTCAACATGAGCTGGAGGTCATTTCAGTGTGAAAGGAGTGGTTATTATGATTAGACAGCCAAAGCATGTTATATAACCTGGACAAGCTATTTTTTTTTATTGCTCTTAGTCGTTTGAGTTTCTCAATTAAGCCAAATACTCTCTCACAATCTTGCAGTTCTACCTGCATCTGAGATGTGTTTTTCAGGGTAAAGAGCGGATAGCAGCATGATTGAATAACCATCTCCACACATCAATCAAGACCGAGAGCGAAATAATGGCATTTCCACTGGTTTTGATGTGAGGGTAGTTGATAGTCTGATAGAGTATAGGCTTGTATGCTTAGAGTAGGTGGTATGTGCAGTTGTGTGTCTTGTTGATTTGTACAGTAGCCCTATTTACATTCAGTAGCATCGACACGATAAAGGAGTAAATGTTACTTACGCTGACCGTTCTATTGACCAGATTGGCGCACGTTCAACTAATCTAACAAAGTGGATATTCATCAAATCTGTCATGATTCATGTATTGTAACAGGCCCACAATGTGGTTACTTAAGTTCGATTTCGATATATTTGGGTTAATAAGAAGTGTCTGCTAAATGCTAACTCCTGTTCGTATAAGATGGTTAGCATAGTTAGCATACATAAATTGTTGGTGGTAGTGAAGTCATTTTTAACTGTAATGCAGTTGAGTGGTGACAATGACATGAACGTGTTGGGGTTGCCATCCATACAAATATTGTACTCCGATTTTTACCTCGACAGTGTGAAATACAATGTAGGCTAAATGTAGGCTGATTTTGCTGGGGGCCAATGAGGAGACTTGGGATCTTTCCCCCACGGCCCTTTCCCCCCATGCGTTTCCATGGCAATTCTATTGTTATGGTCGAGATCGATGGACCTCTTTACCGCAACTATTAGTCCTGGCCTAAGTGTTCTATCCTTTCCATTGTTCTGTCTGAACTCCTAACATTGGTTAAAATGATATAGGGATGTACATTGTTCTGTAGGGCTTGAACCTCTTATCTGTAGTCATGATTCCATCTGAACTCTGAGGATATCGAATTGAAGCAGAAACTTGATTTTGTTTTACAAAGCCTTTTTTTTTGTGGCCTATGAGTTCTGGATTTATCCCATGGCCATCCTAATAGCCCTCATATCAGTTGGGGGGGAAAAACCTAGAACGTTGAGCTTCTGGGCTGGCTCAGAACTGTGACTGTGTGCAGTGCCATGGCAGTGTTATGCCCCACATTAAGGGGAATAGAAAAGCTCCACAGCTGCTGGGAGACCACTAATAATGGATGGATGACAGGAAGGAAAAGAAAAGGTCTTTCTGTGATTTAGGAAGAAGGGAGGAGGATCCCGTTGTCTTTCAGCATTACACCATCAGGCCCTTTACTGTCTCCCTCATTCTGGCTGTCCTCATCTCTCAGGTCTCTGTGGATTGCATGCCTGCTCTAAGCCTGCTGACCAAGGTTTTCCAGTAAATTAAACTGATGAAATGATTGGAAAGTGACCTCTTGACATGGTTATCCTAAAATCCTTAGATCCACTAACTTGTGTATTTGAAGTACAGGGGAATGAATGAGAAAGAGGGAGAGAGAGAGTGGGAGAAGGAAAGGCACACTCCAACATCTGCTTCCAGGGGTTGTCTGACACACGTTGCCTCCTGATGCCTCCTGTGAATCAACACTCCACACAGCTCTGTACCTTATCAGCCTTGACAAGCAAGAGCCAACATAAAAGAGAGGGAGAGAAAGGCCAGGGATTAGAAGCAAGAGGGCAAGGGAGAGATCTTGTAAAGAAGGGTAAGAAAGAAGTGAGTGTGGAACGTAGGCGGCAGGCAGGCAGCATGTGATGGTGGCAGAGAGGCACTAGGGAATAGGGACCAGAGTCAAGAGCTTGGAAGGTATTAAAAGTGAGAGAGAGGGAGGGCAGGGTACACACTGCAAAAAGTGAGCCTAAATATCTTAATTGAGTGATAATTCACTTCATGTATTTTTCATCTTACCAAGCTAAATTATCTAATGTCACTGACAAATAATTTAGCTTATTTTAACCAAAAAGCTTAATAAAAGTAATTTATCTTATTTCTATGTATTTTATCTTAAGGTTATGTATTTCTATTCTCTCTATAATACCAAATTTGTATTATTTATTAACTGGTGTAGACAAAGTTGTTTCATGCTAAGGAGGTTTACCTCAGACTAACTCTCCTATCTTTCTCTGTCTTTGCAGAGTGAGTTTCCCCACATGTCCCAGTTCTCCAGCCTGTCTCCCATCCCGGGCTTCTCCTCCTGGCTACAGGGCCTGCTCAGCCAGCACCGGAAGGAGGGCCGCGTGGAGCTGCTAACTGACTGCGAGTGGAGGAAGGTGGCAGATGTCACAAACACAACCCCTGATACCAACACCCTGGATGCCCTGCGTAAGCTGATCAGCACCGGTGACTGGACCCGTTCTGAACGCCTGGTCCACATCCTGGAGCCCGCCCTGATGCGCCTCTGTGCCTGGTACCTCTATGGAGAGAAGAGGCGCGGCTACGCCCTAAACCCTGTGGCCAATTTTCACCTGCAGAACGGCGCCACCATGTGGAGACTAAACTGGCATGCAGACACCAGCCCGCGTGGAGTGGCTAACTCCTGTGGTATCATGGTGAACTACAGATACTTCCTGCAAGAGACCACGTCCAACAGCGCTGCCTACATGCACAACAAAGTCATCACAGCCACAGAGCAGGTGCTGGGCTTGGTCTCACAGTTTCAGAAGAACAGCAAACTCTGAGCTCCATGGACACATATGTACACCCACAATTGGTATTAAAGATGCCTCTAGGTCCAGGACTTGCTGGCTTCATGGTGGCTCTGATCTAATTTGCCAAAACAAAACACGTTGAAAAGCGTCAGGACAATTTGTGGAAAGATATCGTTTGTTGTTCTATTATTTTTGCAATCTAGCCCATGTAGTGCATGGATTTTCCTCTCCCTTCCTTCCCGAGGTGGGTATGTAGTGTTATCATCGCCAATAGAGACTCCCAGTGTTTTATGGCGTGAGAGACTGCAGCTAATGAAGCGAGAGACATTTATCAGGTCGTACCATGTTTCTGCTTGACAGTGTGTGATGCTGTAGCACAGCAAATAGGCTGCAGAGCTATTGGAATAAATGATGTCTTTGATTCTTTCATTTGGCTGGTCTGTGTGGGCGTGTGTGCATGTGCAAAGCCGGGCGGGTGAAAAATACATAACACAGACACCCACATTGTATAGAATTATGTAGAACAAAACAGTACCATATCATCTCATTGTCTCTTGGCCCCGATTGTCACCCAACAATTTCTACTAATCAGTTATTTACTGAAGCTCAATCAAGCTATTCTTTAATGAGCTGTGCTCGTAAGAGATTTTAACATTTTTAATTTATCTCTATATGTAAAATTTGTCATTTTCTGCTAAATTCATTCCCACAAATGTTTAGGGTCTCTGTAGTTGAGACCATAGTCCTTGCTATGTTTGCCACCTGCCAACACTCAAGCCTCCCTAGAGACCAATCTCTGATGTACTGCTACATCAAAATACTGAGACTAAGTGGGATTCCTATCTGCCCCACTCCATTGTTGCGAAATAATATATCACAGCAAGTTGACTGTGAAATTACATTTTATCTCTCAAAGGAACCTAACTTTTTTTCAGAGCCAGCCACACAGTGTCCCTGAAACTAATGAAGTGAGAAATAAAGTTTAAATAAATTGTTAGATTTATGGAATTCACTTTAAAGCAGGGAAGGAAATCAGTGAGCATAAAAGGACAGTGTTTAAAGGATGCCCTTGAGAAAGCATTTCTCTCGTGAGACAGACAGGAAGAGTGAACACTTGTGAGGAATGCAAAGTCCAAGGATATCACACCGTTCCACCACCATGGACAGGAGTTTCCATGGAAACGGTGATGTCAAATAAAATAAAATTGAATTTGTCACATGCGCCGAATACAGACCTTACTGTGAAATGCTTACTTACAAGCCCTTAACCAACTGTGCAGTTCAAGAAATAGAAAATATTTACTAAATCAAAATAAAGTAAAAATAAAAAGTAACAGTAGAATTACATAACAATAAGAGGCTATAGGGCTCCCGAGTGGCGCAGCTGCCTAAAGCACTGCATCTCTGTGCTAGAGGTATCACTACAGACCCTGGTTCAATTCCAGGCTGTATCACAACCCGGTCGTGATTGGGAGTCCCATAGGGCAGCGCACAATTGGCCCAGTGTCGTCCGGGTTAGGTTTTGACCGTGGTAGGCCTACATTGTAAATAAGAATTTGTTCTTAACTGGCTTGCCTAGTTAAATAAAGGTTAAATACATACATGTATTAAATACAGGGGGCACAGGTTAGTTGAGGTAATTTGTACATGTAGGTAGGGGTAAAGTGACTATACATAGATAATAAACAACGAGTAGCAGCAGTGTAAAAAGGTTGGGGGGAGGGGGGTCAATGTAAATAGTCCGGGTGGCCATTTGATTAATTGTTCAGCAGTCTTATGGCTTGGGGGTAGAAGCTGTTAAGGAGCCTTTAGGACCTAGACTTGGCGCTCCGGTACCACTTGCCGTGCGGTAGTAGAGAACAGTCTATGACATGAAGAGTGCTGATGCAAAGTTTGTCAGCAGAAACAGCACAAACTGTCACTCTGTTACCAAACTAAAAGTAGTCATTGTGCATTGAGTTGTATGGTTTATTTAACTGCAATCCTTGGTTTAAAGTGAAAAGTCTGAGTCTTAGCATCATTATGTTACCGTGGAATTGCCCAGAGATATCACAACTTTGCACTTTCACTTTGTCTTTAATTATCAGACAAGAGAAAATAACTATAGAACATGTGCATAATGCTTTAATTGATTTGATGTGTGAATGAATATGTCAATGGTGTAAATGTATAATTAGTGTGAGGGAATATATAGATGTGTGTGGGGAATGTCAATGAGAGCGTGGTCATGTTATTGCCATCCATTATAGGCTGATAAATTCAATTTGAGGAGAGTACTGCATGATAGGGGATAATCTTAGAAGCACTTGAGAATCCCATAGAAAAGCTGATTTATTCTAGGTACCTCTCAGAGGATTACTAGATCTGTCAGTCACAGCATTACATTAGTATTGAAGTCCTGTAGACACATCTCACTCTATTCAGAATCCATCTCATGTGACACTTGATGCTGACACACACACACACACACACACACACACACACACACAGAGAGAGCTTTCTTCAACAGTACTCAAAGGGTGATTACTGACTGTGACAGCTATGGTAAACCTGTATGGAATGGAAACATACAGCTTGTGTTTTTGTCAATATTAGGGTGTATGGCTTTCGTTTTGCTACTTTGTAACTTTCCAAAGAAAATGCAAACTTAGTCGTACAAGGTGAATGTGTTGGCATGAAGATGCAGATGTGTTGTGAAATATGAGGCACTGCTGGCCACACTGACGACCTGGAGATATGTCACAACATTCTAATCAACACGACTCCAGCCGCCTGCCAAATCCACATTAACATTTAAGGGGCCATTTGTTAATAAGCAATTACAGCCAGAATGAATTAGTTGCCCAATTTACACCCTTTTTAATGGCTTGGATCTGCCACTACACTTAGGCAAGGCACATACGCTACACAGTTATTTTCCCATATCACAGCACATACATCAACCCTCATGTTCCTGCTCTTGATATGAATATTGTGTGTCTAACATGAAATATCGTGAATATGAGAACGAGCTGACCGTATTCATACAGCCTGGTCTAGTGTAATGTCAAGTGGACAGCCTGTCTAATCCAAACCACGGGTAAGTAATGTAATCTTTCTAAACCTGATGCATGTTGAGGACCTGATGAATATGGATATAAAAAGTTATTATTCCTTTTGCATCTAAGTAAATAGCATTAAAACTTAAAGTAAATTCTTAGGTTACAGTTATCATTCTCCTAAATCTATGATCATGACATTATCTTCTATTCATTATATGCTAACAGACCAGATAATTAAATGATGTTCTCTTTACAAATGAATCAGAGCCATAATACTCTATGCAGATAATAGGAGTTTAATCCATATTTTGTCTCCAGGACTGTCCCACTAGGCAAAGACGTCAATTCAACATATATTCCACGTTGGTTCAACATCATTTAATTGAACTAAAGTGGACTAGGTGAAAAATCTGTCAATGTGCCCTTGAGCAAGGCACTTAACCTTAATTTCTCATGTAAGTAGCTCTGGATAAGAGCGTCTGCTAACTAAACTGTAAATGTGAAACAACGTTGATTCAACCATTGCGTGCCCAGTGGAGTGTGTGTGTGTACAGTCTGATTACTGACTATCAGTGAAATGGAGTGCAAAGGGGTGCCAGTACTGAGTGCTTAATGGTTTGTTTTGCATTTTCACAATGCAGTAGCGCGGTGCATTTAGAAAAGGCCAAATAGTCAATTAACACAACCCTCCTGATTACAATATGTTACGTTAACATACTGATGATATTGCCATCTTTCTCTCTTTCCCCAATGGAAAGGAAAGAAGATATTGAAATGAGCATAGTGATTTGTGAAAAGGAAATACTGTAGAATATAAATGAATTGTGGTATTTCAGAAATTAAATTAATTAAAATGCTAAGGATTAGCATTTTATTCTCCCCCTAACTTCATATTGAAGCTGGTGTTTTCATTTGGTTAGGTTCTATGTGCCCGCCGTTCTGTCTCTAATCACAAGCCTAAATCCACATGGTCTCCTGAGGGTTAGGCCACGCTACGGAAGTAATTAAGTCAAAGAATTCAACAAGGAAAAAAAGACCCATTGTTTGCCTTTCTTTCCCTCTTTATTCAAAAGGAAAATAGTAAAAGAGAATCCCATCATACTGCGTGGAAATTTTAAGCTTTGAAAATAGTCATCCCAACGATTAGCATAATTATTGGGAGATTTTGGACATGATTAAACTGCTGTCTTGAAGTTCTGTTAATCCTGTTGATGGAAAATAGAAATGTGCAGCTATGAGCATAAACACTGACTTGACGGGTAAAAGCTACTGTATGGAATGTTTGCACTGGGATCTGCACCATGTTTCATTGTGTAAGTACAGTAATACATGAAATGGTGGTCAGAATGCATGAGTACAACTTGAACTAACCTTGAGCTAAATTAAATTATACTGCTGCCTGCTTGTGGCTATATTAGTCCTCACTTTAATCAGGGGTTAATTTAGGTTATTTGCCTTACTGAGCTCCAACGTGAACTCAGAAATCATCAATAGTTCAAAGGTGAAAGGGTAAGAGCTAGGGTTTGACTGCGTATCTCTGTGGTCTACTAGCCCAGAGCAGCAGAGCAGTGGGAGAGGGTGGAAGTGAGTGGCGGCAGGCCACCTGGGGTATTTTGGATCTAAACAAGCCTGGATTGTTCCCATCACCAACAGCTGCTTCACAAGTGCGGACCAGGTGTCAACACTCACTCTAATCTGCATAAGGGAATGTAGGAAAATTCTTTGTTAATTTATTCATTCCAGAGGCGGATTAAGGTGACTGTGCACCAGCTATTAGGGCCAGTTGAAAAGAGCTGCCATCTTCCAGATTGAATATGCTTGGGTAACTTTAAGATTCAATCAATGCGTTTACCTAGCCTACAGTCGATCCTACATGAACTTCCAACCCAACCTAACCCCAATGCATGTCATTATTTTCCACATCACATGAAATCTATACATATTGTATGAGATGCATGCAGCTTTATGAATGTGCCTGTATGTATGAGGTGAGACTTTTACTACTTAACAAAATATTGTCTAACCACACACATTTCTCAGTGCCCCAAACCATTCCTCCACATGAGTGACATGTAAACACTGACAAGGTTAAAGTTCAATATTCCATCTCTCAATGTTGAATAATAAAAAAGCAATGTTTACAGCCTTGATCTCACTTTAGGCATTGAACTTTATTGCTTGTGGACAAACCCATCACAAAACCACGTCATTCACCGAGTCTGTAAACGTGTTTTTCTGGCAGCATGTGAATGTGTAACTAGCTTCTAAGTGTGTAATTCAGTGTGATTGTCTGCGTCAGTGATTTTGCAATTGTGTTGGTGTAGGAACATGACTGACTGCAGGGCACGGTTGATGTTTACATGCAGTAATTATGGATCTCAGAACAGATTGATCTGAAATATCCAGTACAATCACAATAAGACCTAAACAATGACAGCAAGAAGCGCATCCGTCACTGTATTTGATTGTCAGCTATAAATAGGGCATGTTGCTCCAGCCCACCAGCGGATAAAGGGATAAATTAAAAGGTACATGCCTGCCTGCCCAGAGCTCACTCTAATATCCAGGCAGTGTAAATTACTGGCAAATAATGCCATGGATGACTCAAATCAAGGAAAGAAAGGGGAATAAATGAAAGCAAAGAAGGGATTATGGGAGTGACAGAGCGCAAGCTATCATTAAATTCACATTCAGGACGGCATTACAGCAGTGCTAAGGGGATTCATTACTCAGCGTATCAGTCATGGCCAGGATTTAGGGAGTAGAGGGACATAGGGGGTAGATGGGGAAGTGAGGGGTACGGGCAGGTTGTAGGGAGTGGGGGAAGTTTGTTTTGACAGAGGAGTGGAGTTTAGACGACTGCAGCACGTAGCTGGGTGTCAGAGATCTTTCTTAATTACAGCCATTCAGAGCAGAGGGCCCTGTTTGTTTCTCTGTTTAATGACTAAGATGGGGATTAAGCTCTCTGCTCACTGCTAATTAGCTAGAGTTCCCTGGGTACGTACGTCAGACAGACCTCCGACAAGCACCATGGTCCTCA
Source organism: Hucho hucho (assembly GCA_003317085.1). Classification (NCBI taxonomy): domain Eukaryota; kingdom Metazoa; phylum Chordata; class Actinopteri; order Salmoniformes; family Salmonidae; genus Hucho; species Hucho hucho. The sequence continues at coordinate 518,436 of QNTS01000457.1, forward strand.
TTACTGTCAGGTAGAATGAGTTCCGGATGAGGTGTACTATCTCCAGGCGACGTGGAAGCTGAAAGGATGAGATAGAACCCAGAGCATCACACATTCTGTCATATCCCAGCTGAACCATGACATTCTGAGAACCATAATGTTTCTTGGTGAGATCGTGGTTGTGCTATGGTTATTTTGCATACAATCTTCCCGCAACGTTCTGGGAATGGTGCCTCCTAGTTGCTTGGTTTTGGAACATTCTCAGCACATTTAAGGAACTTGACAAATTAACGTTATTTTCTTGGCATTTCATTACTTAACAGAACATTTTCTAAAAGTTCAAACATGGTTACATTTAATTACATTTTTGGTCATGTTCTAGGAATGTTCTCCAACTGGTTTGACATTGGGAATGTTCTCAAATAGTTCAGAGAATGGTAAGAAACAACATTCTTCTGTGGGAATTTCAATACTGCAGAAAAAGTTTCCAAAAGGTTTCCTCGTGGTTTTATTTAAAGTCATTTTCTCAGAACATTAAGAAAACCTTCCATATAAAAACACAAGAAAACATTATTAATGTTCAAAGAATGTTCTAAGAATGCTTTTAAAAACATATACATTCTGTTCTCAGCGTCAACAAAACGTATTCTTCGGTATAATGGCGTTCGCAACAATTATATTTTCATTCCGCCACCTACTGTACAGGTGGATGACAAAGATCCCCCTAAATGGAGAAAAAAAACGCAGGATAAAAAAAAGAATACATATACAGTACCAGTCAAAAGTTTGGACACACCTACTTTTTCTTTATTTTTACTATTTTCTGCATTGTAGAATATTAGTGAAGACACCAAAACTATGAAATAACACACATGGAATCATGTAGTAATGAAAAAAGTGTTATTTTATGCAAAATATACAAAGTGTTATACAAAATATATTTTATATTTGAGATTCTTCACAGTAGCCAGCCTTTGCCTTGATGACCACTTTGCACACTCTTGGCATTGTGGAAAATAGTAAAAATAAAGAAAAAACATTGAATGAGCAGGTGTGTCCAAACCTTTGACTGGTACTGTATATAAAAACTTCCATACAAACTAAATTTAAATTAAACTAAATCAGCCTGCTTTTCTGTTATAATCAGGTCCCTATACAGGCTCAAAAGGATCCTGTGAGGGCGCGACAGTAGTCCTTGCAATGCGTCTGCCCTTAAAGGCATAAAAACTTCTCGGCTGCAGATATAATGATGTCCAGCATCTTGGACACTTGTCCAGTGCAATTAATAACTGTGGCTATAAATGCTACAAAATCCACCTTCTTCACAATAAGTGTATCCAGATCACTTGATTGATGTATAACATTTACAACTGGTTGCGGTGCATCCACCACCATATCTTCTTCAGAACTGTGGCCTCTTGTCCCTTCAACGCTCTTCACCGCCTCCACATAGGAAATTTGTTGTACAGCCCTGATCCTTGACACCTCAACCTCTGTCACCCTAACACGGCACTCAGGGAATTCGATAATATGATCCCCACCACAGTCGTAAATACACTTTTTACACTTCTTACATTGCATCGGGTTTTGCACGAACGCTCTTACGGCATATATTATATATCCCAGCTTTACAGGCTGGTAGATCCACTTCATCAAACATCAATTATACTGATAAACTTTGCTCCTTTTTCCCATCCTCCACACGGGTCAAGCGATGTTGTCTACTCCTTGTCACGTATACTCCCTCTCCGGCCTCTAGATCCTCAGGCTGCTGATAATCCCGCACACCTGTCACCATCGTATCACGCACCTGCGCCTCATGACACTCACCTGGATTCCATCACCTCCTTGATTATCTTCCCTATAGCTGTCACTCCCCCTGGTTCTTTCCTCAGGTGTTATTGACTCTGTTTTCATGTCGGTGTGTTGTTTGTGTTTCGTATTATTTTATTTATTAAAACACTTACTCCCTGAACTTGCTTCCTGACTCTCAGCGCACTCATTACAGAATAACACCTCACCTAAGGGAAGCATCAGGGAGAATTTTATATATTTATTTTTGTCAGAGTAATGACGTCGGGTCCGGGTACTGCTACAGGCTCCTTTGCCTCAGCCGGCTCGCCGGGCTTTCATGCCTCAGTCGGATCGCCGGCGCCGGGCTTTCATACCTCAGCTGGATCGCCAGGCTCTCCTGCTTCCACCGGCTCGTCAGGTTCTCATGCCTCAGCTGGATCGCCAGCCTCCCCTGCCTCAACCGATCTGACAGGTTCCCACGCCCCAGCTGACTCGACAGGTTCCCGTACCTCAGCTGGTGTGACAGGTTCTTGCGCATCAGCAGGGGTGTCTGCTCCTGATCCCTGGGTTCGTCCCCTTTGACGACACTCACCTGGACTCCATCACCTCCTTGATTATCTTCCCTATATCTGTCACTCCCCTTGGTTCTTTCCTCAGGTGTTATTGACTCTGTTTTCATGTTGGTGTGTTTGTTTATTTTATTTATTAAAACTCACTCCCTGAACTTGCTTCCCGACTCTCAGCTCACTCATTACACTCTTGGAATTGTTTTGCCTAAGATATTGACTATCAGTGTCCAACGGGATGCCAGATATCACTTTTTACCGGTGCCCTGTTCTGAAAATCAAAGCTGTCCATGAGTTGATCATTTCATGAGCCACAATGCATGCTCCTTTTGGTCTTTGGATACAAAACGATAACACCATACCACTCCTGGATACATTGACTGTGTCCACTTCCCTACGCCTTCTTCACCATCCTCGTGACTTCAAAAGGGTTTCCCAAATTAACATTCTTAATCAAAAAACATACTCCAATAAGCAAAGATTCATCAGACTTATTTTCCACAATAATGTTTGCCATTTTTGTTCCGTTCTTGGACTTCAGTAGCTCCATCCTGGTGGCGCAGTGGACTAATTCCATGGATATAGAACAGGTTCAATTCTCACTAATACCTTACCGCACAAAATACATGTGCTAATGCCTAAACAAATGAATTTCCATGTCTTCAAAACAGAACCTAAGCAAACAGCCTTATTGAAACATTCAGTGACAGTTTTTAGGGAGTTATTCAAAAACCTCCAAATAACCTATAATTTCTGTTCTCAGAACGACAAAACCTCCAGGGAACCATAGTTAAAGGTTATTAGTACCTCCCTTCAACCTAAAAATAACATTCCCAAAACATGCAACATTATCACTTCTGCTTTCAGAACGTTTAAATAACTTTCTGTTTTACCGGTCAGGAAACGTATGGCTTCATTCCCAGAACAAATGGGAAACCAAAAACGTACATTCCCACCACTTCCAAGGAACCAAATGTGCTAGCTGGGATGGAAGTGATTTGATAGATATGTGTCTTCCGGAGACAGAACACTATGTGATCTAAACACAACTTTCACCCCTTTGACTTTAAAATAAAGTCACTGCTCTGCCAGCTTCTCCTGGGAGAGCTATAACTTCAAAACTGTTTTGTTCCTCCTCTTCAATTATGTTTAGCTTGATAGACATCAATGGTGGTCACTCTAAGCCATGGTTCAAAGGGAATTTAAGGCACAGACATTTAACACTCTGTTATCCCGTCAAATTCAAGTGATAATGTACAGCAAGAGCCAGCCTGGGAAAAAATTACAGATAAATGAATGAACAAGCTAATTGACAAATTAACAGTCAATAAATAAATTAAGTCTACCAGTCTAATGCGAGTCCGTAATAAATGGGGTGTCATGACCAGAGTGGGACACGGATTGCTAGATTCCAATCTAATGCTTTCAGATTGACATACATCAAGGGCCTTGGGGTAAGAGCTGCTGGGCTGGGATTCGATTTGGAATGATACAGCAACTGATTGAGACTACTTATCCACTAGACTGAGAGACCTGGCCGGACCCAGCTACTGTATGCACCCTGTGATGTACTTCTACCGGTGAGTTCTGGTACATGCATCTCTCTGTGGGATCTCCACTCTCTGCGCTATAATTGGTTGCTGTGATTGCTGCTCTCTGCTACACAAAAGGCTGATCTCTGCAATTACACCATGCAGTGTCAAAGAGCACAGCTCTCCGTGTCAGCGCTGAATTTCATCAGCCGCCAGTGAAAGGAGCCGGCCTGTAAAGCCTTGTTCACATTGGCAGTTTGAAGTGACTCAAATCAATTTTTTTTGCATATCTGATTCAAATCTGTTATTTTTCCTGCAGTCCGAACAGCCAAAAAGCACATGGAATAAGATAAATTTCTTCATATAGTGTATGTGGACACCCCTTCAGATTAGTGGATTTGGCTATTTCAGCCACACCCATTGCTGACAGGTGTATAAAATCGAGCACACAGCCATGCATTCTCCAAAGACAAACATTGGCAGTAGAATGGCCTTGCTGAAGAGCTCAGTGACTTTAAACATGGCACCGTCATAGCATGTCACCTTTCAACAAGTCAGTTTGTCAAATTTCTACCCTGATAGAGTTGCCCCGGTCAACTGTAAGTGCTGTTATTGTGAAATGGAAACGTCTAGAAGCAACAACGGCTCAGCCGCAAAGTGGTAGGCCACACAAGCTCACAGAACGTGACTGCCAAGTGCTGAAGCGCGTAAGCCGTAAAGCACGTAGTCCGTCTGTCCTTGGTTGCAACACTCACTACCGAGTTCCAAACTGCCTCTGGAAGCAACATCAGCAACATCAGCACAATAACTGTTAGTCGGGATCTTCGTGAAATGGGTTTCCATGGCCGAGCAGCCACACACAAGCCTAAGATCACCATGCACCATGCACAATGCCAAGTGCCAGCTGGAGTGGTGTAAAGTTTGCCACCATTGGACTCTGGAGCAGTGGAAATGCATTCTCTGGAGTGATGAATCACACTTCATGGTCTGGCAGTCTGACGTACGAATCTGGGTTTGTTGGATGCCAGGAAAACGTTACCTGCCCCAATGCATAGTGCCAAATGTAAAGTTTGGTGGAGGAGCAGTAATGGTCTGAGGCTGTTTTTCATGGTTCCGGCTAGGCCCCTTAGTTCCAGTGAAGAGAAATCTTAACAATACAGCATACAATGACATTCTTGACGATTCTGTGCTTCCAACTTTTTGGCAATAGTTTGGGGAAGGCCCTTTCCCATTTCAGCATGACAATGACCCGGTGCACAAAGTGAGGTCAATACAGAAATGGTTTGACGAAATCAGTGTGGAAGAAATTGACTGGCCTGCACAGTACCCTGACCTCAACCCCATAGAACACATTTGGGATGAATTGGAACGCCGACTGCGAACCAGGCCTAATTGCCCAACATCACTAATGCTCTTGTGGCCGATTGGAAGCAAGTCTCTGCAGCAATGTTCAAACATCTAGTGGAAATCCTTCCCAGAAGAGTGGAGGCTGTTATAGCAGCAAAGGGGGGACCAACTCCATATTAATGCCCAGGATTTTGTAATTAGATTTTTGACGAGCAGGTGTCCACATACCTTTAGTTATGGAGTGTATTTCAAGCCACATTTCAAATCACGTTCATAGGTGGTTTGAAATGGGATACAAATCTGACTCCTAGTCATGCGACTTGTCTGAATGTTCAAATGTGAGCGATTTGTTGCTCACTATCTACTCGGTATCTACTTGGTTGACAGTTTTGACAAGAACATGTGGTACTGTAGCTAAACTCAAAGTGGTCTCAGAGCATTTTGTGTTATTCTCAAAGTAAATTCAAGACACTCCATTTTGTATGATATGTTACTTTTTGTATGGTATGTATTAATTTGAAAATGTCAATAATCCATTTCATATGATATGTTATGAATTATAATTCATATGACATGTTACGCATTTGTAAAACATACAATATGTTACAAATCTGCTAAATGTATGATGCAATGCGAATTCCAATTTGTTGTGACTAACGTTAGCTAGGTGGTTATGTCAATGCTAACTTTAGCTAACTCGAAGGGGTTAGGGTTAGGGGTTAAGATTAGGAGATAGGTCAAACTTTGGGTTAGGGGAAGGGTTAGCTAAAAAGTTAAGTAGTTGCAAAGTTGCTCATTAGCTAAAATGCTAAAGTTGTCTGGGATGAGATTCGAACACACATTGGGTTGCAAGATGTTCATGTTATATGACCACCCTCCTTTTGTTTTTGCCTGAAGAAATCCATCTTATTTACCCATACAAAACATAACATTTCATACAAATTTGAATATCCTGGATTTAAATTTACTATGTTACGTCTAGTCAATGAGACCAGTCTGCTAAACTAGCTTGTTAATTGTTTACAAATTTTTGAATGTGCTAGAATGCTAAACATCTACCTAGCTAGCTACTTGACTGTTGTGGCTAGATACAAATGACTTGTTTTGAAAGTTGGATCATCTTATCCTTTGAGCATTCTTACACTTTTAACATTCAAAGCAACTGGGAAATGCCCATGGCAGGCATTGTTGTCACCTTAAATTCACTTCAATAAATAAAGGCCTTCCATTGTGCATAGTACATTTACAAATGTGCACACAGACACTTCATGAGAACTAAACTATTTAAACTATTTAATAAAAACAAGGGCACACACACACAGTTGTTTAGATACAACCACATACCTTTTGAAGATTACCAGTAAACTACCAGAACTTTGGTGATTTTAAATTTTTGGGAATTTTATCACATGACATCTAGTGGCCTTTTTTGGTACTTCAGATTATTACATGTGTCTAATTAGCTCTGGCCCTGTGTGGCCTTATGACATACATAAAATGATCAAGTAAGATTATGTAAAAACAAATATATAATGACAAAGCTGTAAAACATTATCCTAAATATAATCCATTAACTTAGTAAATACCACCGGTGTTTAATATGAGGGTTTCAGCATAAATATTTATTTTACAGTTATTTATTTTAATATGTCAATATGTATTTTTTGTAAATGTTTTGGTGCCAAACTGGTGACAGTTGTGAAAAAAAGTAAATAGTTGGAAGAGTTGCAGAGTTAATTGAAAATAATGCCATTGTTGATGCTTTTTTCATTAATTAGACTATTTTCTCTTTAACCATAGTCTATCTACTAGAAATTCATGGACAATATGGACACATATATAAATAATGAGTACTCTATATATATATATATATATATATATATATATATATATATATATTAATACATTTTTGCAAGTTATAAATTACCAAAGTTACCATAGATAGCCATAGATTACCTATTCATTACCAAAATCGCTGAAAATTCCAGTATCTTTGGTAAATGAAAGGTAGTTTTGTAACACTACTCAAGCGACATAACAGATTTAAAAACACATGCAAATTTCAATAAACTTTTACAAATTGAAACGTAAACAATCTGACAGGCATTTCCTTCACTCCTGTCTAATTTAAAGATTGAGGGAGATTTTCTCCATAATGGAATGGGTGAAACAAGCAATGAAGAGGTTTACCCGGTGGGTAAAATCCAAGAGTGAAAAGTTCTGTTGTGAACTCCACTTCCTTGCATTCAACAAACGTAATGCAATGTTGAGTTCAGTCCACAGTAAAGAGAAGGGAGTTGATGACAGATCAAAGAAATCAGTCTCATCAAAATCAAGGTTAGTGAAAGCAGGGTCACAACTTTCACTGGGACTCAACTCAACCTTGCATTACGTTTGTTGAATGCAAGGAAGTGTCCCCCCCACATTCTGAAATTGTACTTTTGTCCCCCCCTGTTTTATCATTGCAATATGATACAAAAAAAGGTGACGGTGTGCTTTAGGACCATGCGGACGCCTCAGAGCAATCGAGTAGGCTGTTTCGAGTTTTCAGCTGGCTGGATTTAGTTAATTTACCACAGCCAGTTGAGCTCTAGCCTCTAGCTATCTGTTTTTTTTTATTTAACTAGGAAAGCCAGTTAAGAACAAATTCTTATTTACAATGACAGCCTACACCAGCCAAACCCTCCCCTAACCCAGACAACACTGGGCCAATTGTGTGCTGCCTTATGGGACTCCTGATCACAGCCGGTTGTGATACAGCCCGGCTTGAACCAGGATCTGTAGTGACACCTCTAGCACTGCGATGCAGTGCCTTAGACCGCTGCGCCACTTGGGAGTGGCTAACAGCTGTTGTTTGTATGGAAATGTTTTGTAGCCTTTGTTTCGTCCCGTTTCAACAGAAGTAAATGAACTTGGCAAGCTTTCGCCAGTTGATGTACCGTTAGAGAAAGAGCTGGCCAAAAGTTGGCTAACGTTAGCTATAATTTTTGCCTAAATCACACTAGACCTGAATCAAATGATGAAACCAGCGGCCAAACGATTGAAGACCGAAATTCAGATTTTTTTCCAGTGCAATGTGTGTTTTTATGAGGAAGTGTAGCAATGTAACAGTATTGATCTGTCAGTTTCCCTAGCTAATTCCCTACTTTTCACACAAATACAATAATAAACAGCTCTACAGGCTTCACTGTCATGGTGCACAGTCGGTACACAATCAATCAATCAAATGTATTTATAAAGCCTTTCTTACATCACCCGATGTCACAAAGTGCTGTACAGAAACCTAGCCTAAAACCCCAAACAGCAAGCAATGCAGGTGTAGAAGCACGGTGGCTAGGAAAAACTCCCTAGAAAGGAGAGGAACCAGGCTGTGAGGGGTGGCCAGTCCTCTTCTGGCTGTGCTGGGTGGAGATTATAACAGAACATGGCCAAGATGTTCAAATGTTCATAGATGACCAGCAGGGTCAAATAATAATAATCACAGTGGTTGTCGCGGGTGCAACAGGTCAGCACCTAAGGGGTAAATGTCAGTTGGCTTTTCATAGCCGATCATTCAGAGTATCTCTACCGCTCCTGCTGTCTCTAGAGAGTTGAAAACAGCAGGTCTGGGACAGGTACCATGTCCGGTTAACAGGTCAGGGCTCCATAGCCGCAGGCAGAACAGTTGAAACTGGAGCAGCAGCACGGCCAGGTGGACTGGGGACAGCAAGGAGTCATCAGGCCAGGTAGTCCTGAGGCATGGTCCTAGGGCTCAGGTCCTCCGAGAGAGAGAAAGACAGAAAGAAAGAGAGAAAGAGAAAGAGAGAGAGAGAAAAAGAGAGAAAGAAAAAGAGAATCAGAGAGAGCATACTTAAATTCACACAGGACACCGGATAAAAGAGGAGAAATACTCCAGACGTAACAGACTGACCCTAGCCCCCCAACACATAAACTACTGCAGCATAAATACTGTTGGCTGAGACAGGAGGGGTCAGGAGACACTGTGGCCCCGTCCAACGATACCCCCGGACCCGGACAGCCAGGGAAGACCAGTCTACCGAGCTCAGGTGAATTTTGCAGTATATAAGTGAATGATACAAAGTTCCATCTTAAATTGATGGGTAGACCTACAGTAGCTACAGGACAGCAGCTTAAGCTTAAAGCTACAGTCTGGGATCTGGGAATAATAGTAATTTCAATTTTTGAACCATTGATTCTATTCTTGGATAACATAGTATATCAATATACACCACGGTAATTCTTTGTCATAGGAGGATCAGATAGTGACAGGGGTCTCATCAGAGTCAGGCAGCCAGGGAAGACCACTCTGTGACGGGGCTGAGGATAATTTTTTTGCAGATACAACACTTATTTATCTCTGTGCAGCAAACACTGGACAAGCCAGTTGTAATCTCAGACATCAATTACTGCAATTTAAGACCATCCATAGAACTTACTATATGCCAGTGAAACTGAATTATATGCACTCAGAAATGTAATTCCTCTGCTGCAGGTGTAAAACACAGAAGGGGACATATTTGCATATGTTATGGTCTTGTGAAGACTGGCTGAATTCTGTCAAAGAGTATGTTCTTTTATCTCAGTATGTCTACAGATTCTACCTTCTCCCTGTTTTTGTTTGCTTGGAAATGTTGATTTTCGAGACTGTTATCAGAAGAAACTGTGTAATTAAGCATGTATAGCAGCTAAGAAATGCATTGTCATTAATTGGAAGGTTGGTTATCCTCCCACAATGTCACAATGGATGGCAGAAATGTCAAGTTATGTATCACTAGATTTGATTTATTAGCAGATTAAAAGTATACTGGGCACCTTTCATAAGGTCTGGATGCCTTACATGGAATACAGTACGACAAAAGGAGTCTACATTGAAAACATGCCCACGTCAGGGGAGATATCTATTTAGGCAATCCCTAGCTGCTGGGCTGCTCAGTCCTGGCCCTGGGGGTCTGCCCTGGGGGGCTCCCGAGTGGTGCAGCGGTCTAAGGCACTGCTTCTCAGTGCTAGAGTTGTCACTACAGACCCTCATTCGATTCCAGGCTGTATCACAAGCAGCCGTGATTGGGAGTCCATTAGGGCGGCGCACAATTGGCCCAGCTTCGTCCGGGTTTGGCCGGGGTAGGTCGTCATTGTAAATAAATAAAAAACTTAAATGACATGCCTAGTTAAATAAAACAATACAATCATGTGTGTTGTCACTCTGGCCTTGGCCTAACACACTCAAAACCAATAATGAATGTTTCAGTAAGATCCTAAAGGTGTGTTGGTTTGAGGCACTGCAGGACTGTGGACCCCTAGGCTGTGATCCTGCTATATTGTGTGTAAAAAGTAAAAAGAGCTCTACAGTACTATTAGGCCTGTGATATGAATTATACTGTACAAAAATGTAAACGCAACATGCAAAAATTTCAAAAGATGTTGCTGAGTTACAGTTCATAAAAGGAAATAAGTCAATTTAAATAAATTCACTAGGCCCTAATCTATGGATTTCACATGACTGGGCAGGGGTGCAGCCATGGGTGGGCCTGGGAGGGTATAGGCCCACCCACATGGGAGCCAGGCCTGGGAGGGTATGTTCAGTGTATATGGAGGATTTGCTATTTCTCTGTGCTACTGAATATTTGAGGTGTAGGTGTTTTTTTCAAAAAATCCTTTTGTTTCCAAATCTTTCCCTTGACAAGGTGGGAAGAACATTGTGTTGGGAGAGAGTTGAGTTATGTACTAGATTGGTTGGGGTTGGGCGTGCAGGCGGCTCAGGCTGTCTGAAATGTGATATAGAGGATGTCTTTGTATTTTTTTGAGTTGTTCATTTGTTAGGCTATTAGTTAAAGGAGCAACACAATATTGAATGATCTAATTCCGTCTTATCAACCACTTAAACATATGTAATAATGATCTCTTACCTATCTTGATGACTGTGGTCATTTTGCTTACTTTTTGTTGTTCTAAAAGGACACAACATATTGGATTGTGTAGAAATACAGGAAATGAGCTATACATGGCCAGAAAAAGTCCTCCCCCAGACCCCTCGCCAGGTTATGTCCCCCCACCACTTCTAAAACCAAAGTTGCGCCCCTGAGTGAAAGAATAGGTGGCTGATACTCAGTATTATTGCGACCCAAGGACATGAAAGGTGTTTTTACGGCTGTAGCTACACTGTTCCCTCTGACAGATCAGAATCAGAGAAGGTTCCATTATAGGCACTTTCACGGTGTCCTCTTTAGACATATGACCGCAACCCACCCACAAGATGGATTAAACGCCTTTTTAAATATGGCTAATGTGCTCATCTGGGACTTCACCTTATGTGCCTGAAGACAGAGAAGACGCTCCACAAAGTGTGACCGCTTACTGCTATTTCAAATTGCATTTCGTCCTCACACACGTTGGCCGGTGGAATTAGTGAATTTAATTAGACCTTTCCCCAATTCCCAAGGTTACTGTGGGTGAGTCGCAACACCTAAGATATCAGTAATTAGTTGCACAGAGGAGACCCCCCAGCCCATACTGCCTTAAAGTTAACACAAAGTGGGGAGTGATAGAGAGAGAGAGGGCAACCAGTGAAGAACAAACACCATTGTAAATACAACCAATATTTATGTTTATTTATTTTCCCTTTTGTACTTTAACTATTTGCACATAATATGACATTTGAAATGTCTTTATTATTTTGGAACATTTGTGAGTGTAATGTGTAGTTAATGTACATTTTTATTGTTCATTTCACTTTTGTTTAGTATCTATTTCACTTGCTTTGGCAATGTTAACACATGCTTCCCATGCCAATAAAGCCCTTACATTGAATTGAAATTGAATAGAGAGAGAGAGAGAGAGAGAGGTTTCGGAAAGCATGGAGGAGAACATTCAAAGAAAACTAGTAGAGGATGGAAGGATGCGTGCAGGGGAGAGAGAGGGTAGGTGAAACTATTGGAGGAGGATGTAAAGAAACGGTATGGTAGTGGTAAACATACCAATGAAGAGGTAGATGAATAGAACAGCTAGAATCCTCTCCATCTGTGGGGCATCACCTCTCACACAGCCTTTCATGTCCACCTCCACGTTACCATAGAAACACCAGCGAGCACAGTCATTTTCTCCAACTCTGTAAGAGGTCTATCTAAATGACATGTGGAGGCTGTGGCTGGGTCCAACCCACCTGAGAGACTCAACTGTTCCAACATTTAAAACCACTCATGCAAAAGAATACATTTGCATCACCTTTGATTCCGTGTTCACGAACCCCTGATAGGGTTGTCAGCGCCGCAGGAGGTCTGTGCTACAGCTTTGCCAAAGTCATGAGGACTGTTAAGGGATCTAAAACACACAGCGATACATCTGTATGCAGTGGAGTAAGAGATCTGATAACCTTCTACCAGGCAGGCAGGAGAGAGATAGCACCACAGGTAGCCTCATGTAGCCAATCAACACAGCCATTGAAAGCTATTCCAGTCAGAGGATGGGTTCAAATCATGATGTATTGCAGCACAATGAATACCCGTTAGGATACAGAAATCAACACCCGTCATTGTCCTCCAAGAGAAGTGCATAATTTTAACTTTGATGAATTTCCCATGCCACTCCCCCAATCAGTGAACTTGATTGCACTCCAGTAGCCTGCACAACCTTCTGAGTGGGGCTGGATGAATGCTGCAGCCGTCTACTAACCCCACAGTCTCATGAGGCTATACGATTGATATAATAGTGTGTTATAAAGAGTTTTCTCTCATATGCTACACTGCTGCAGTACAATAATTCACATGTATGTATTCACTCTCTGAGGAATTTTCAGGACAATCTCTGCACACATGAATTTCCGTTCTGTTACAAAGATACGTCAATAGTCTACACAAGGTGAACTATTTAAAATCTTTGCATTCCCGGGTTTACACAACCTCAAAAGCTGAGTGTTTTATGCTTTTATACAGCTGAGTTATCAGTCCGTGTGGGTTTTATGATGAGTTCATAGCTTCATACTGCCTCAGCTGCCCCCTCTAGTGGTACAATACAGTCAGTGGCCGGTTTATTCGGTACCCCACCCCATTCCCGAAAATGGTTTGTGCCTACAGACCGTCAGTCATGTGGCTGTGGCTTGCTTTATATAGCAGGCAGACATTCATCGAGGCATTCAGTTACTGTTCAATTAAACGTTAGAATGGGCAAAGCAAGTGACCTAAGCGACTTTGAGTGTGGTAAGATCATCTTTGACAGGAGCGCCAGTTCCGGAATCTCATAAATGGCTGACCTCCTGGGCTTTTCACACACGACAGTGTCTAGGGTATACCAAGAATGGTGCGACAAAACAAAAACATCCAGTCAGGAGCAGTCCTGTGAGTGAAAACAGCTCGTTGATGAGAGAAGTCGAAGGAGAATGGCAAGAATCGTGCAAGCTAAAAAGCGGGCCACATACAGGCAAATAACGGCGCAGTACAACAGTGGTGTGCAGAACGGCATCTCAGAACGGCATCTTGATCAATCAATAAATCAAATGTATTTATAAAGCCCTTCTTACATCAGCTGATGTCACAGAGTGCTGTACAGAAACCCAGCCTAAAATCCCAAACAGCAAGCAATGCAGGTGTAGAAGCACGGTGGTTAGGAAAAACTCCCTAGAAAGGCCAGAACCTAGGAAGAAACCTAGAGAGGAACCAGGCTGTGAGGGGTGGCCAGTCCTCTTCTGGCTTTGGCGGGTACAGATTATAACAGAACATGGCCAAGATGTTCAAATGTTCATAGAGAGAGAGAAAGACAGAAAGAAAGAGAGAAAGAGAGAAAGAGAGAAAAAGAGAGAAAGAGAATTAGAGAGAGCATACTTAAATTCACACAGGACACCGGATAAGAGAGAAGAAATACTCCAGATATAACAGACTGACCCTAGGCCCCCGACACATAAACTACTGCTGCATAAATACTGGAGGCTGAGACAGGAGGGGTCGGGAGACACTGTGGCCCCGTCCGACCATACCCCCGGACAGGGCCAAACAGGCAGGATATAACTCCACCCATTCTGCCGAAGCACAGCCCCCACACCACTAGAGGGATATCTCCAACCACCAACTTACCATCCTGAGACATGGCCGAGTTTAGCCCACAAAGATCTCCGCCACAACCCAAGGGGGGGTGCCAACCCGGACAGGAAGATCACGTTAGTGACTCATCCCACTCAAGCGACGCACCCCCCCCCCAGGGACGGCATGGAAGAGCACCAGTAGGCCAGTGACTCAACCCCTGTAATAGGGTTAGAGGCAGAGAATCCCAGTGGAGAGTGGAACCGGCCAGGCAGAGACAGCAAGGGCAGTTCTTTGCTCCAGTGCCTTTCCGTTCATCTTCACACTCCTGGGCCAGACTACACTCAATCATAGGACCTACTGAAGAGATGAGTCTTCAATAAAGACTTAAAGGTTGAGACCGAGTCTGCGTCTCTCACATGGATAGGCAGACCATTCCATAAAAATCTCTATAGAAGAAAGCCCTGCCTCCAGCTGTTTGCTTAGAAATTCTAGGGACAGTAAGGAGGCCTGCGTCTTGTGACCGTAGTGTACGTGTAGGTACGTACGGCAGGACCAAATCAGAAAGATAGGTAGGAGCAAGCCCATGTAATGCTTTGTAGGTTAGCAGTAAAACCTTGAAATCAGCCCTTGCCTTAACAGGATGCCAGTTTAGAGAGGCTAGCACTGGAGTAATATGATCACATTTTTTGGTGCTAGTCAAGATTCTAGCAGCCGTGTTTAGCACTAACTGAAGTTTATTTAGTGCTTTATCCGGGTAGCCGGAAAGTAGAAGGCAGAACTCGCCGGTCCTTGTCACGGATGGGCTATTGCAGCAGAGGACCACACCGGGTTCCACTCCTGTCAACTAAAAACAAGAAGAAGCAGCTCCAGTGGGCACGCATTCACCAACTCTGGACAATGATGAATCAGATGAATCCCAGTTCCTGTTGCGTCATGCTGTATTTGAAATGGGTGTGTGTGTGTGTGTGTGTCACAGATCACTAAATACCCCAATTTTTTTTGTTTATATAGAAAAATTCTAAGCAAATGTTAGCTGACTTACTTGTATATTTGACACCTACCAAGCTAGCTAGCTAGCTAGCTAGCTCTATTTATTACATAAGTAACTAAGAGGTTGCCAAATACATGTTACTGATAGCTTGCTACATTTCACTCATTGCTTCAAGTCAGGAGACCAGATGTATCTTAGAGATGACTACTGTAACACAATAATGTTTTCAAAATATTACAACTTGTAACGCACATTTTTATTTACAAGATTCTCAGTTCAAACCTCTGACATGTTTTCAAAAGTTGTGCACCTTTCAAACTCCACCCATTGACCTTTTAGAAACTACATCAGATACTTTCTGCCATTAGAACAAAGTTGACTACACTTTGTCAAACTCAACTCAAATCAAATTGTATTTGTCACATGCGCTGAATACAAGAGGTGTGAAATGCTTTTGACAAATACAATTTAATTTGATTTGATTTGAGTTTGACATAAACAAAATGCATGATGCAAGCCAATTCTAACTAGCGTTAGCACAATGACTAAAGCTACCACTAGTGTGCTAGCGGTACTTGTAGATTGCGCTAATGCTAGTTAGTATTGGCTCGCAAAACTACACTG
The DNA here is from genome assembly GCA_003317085.1 of Hucho hucho. NCBI lineage: Eukaryota > Metazoa > Chordata > Actinopteri > Salmoniformes > Salmonidae > Hucho > Hucho hucho. Next base: position 534,277 of record QNTS01000457.1, read on the forward strand.
AACAAAAATGTAAAAGCAATTGTTGGTACCATGTTTCATATAAAAGATCCCAGAAATGTTCCATACGCACAAAAAAAGCTTATTTCTAAAAAATGTTGCACAAATTTGTTTACATCCCTGTTAGTGAGCATTTCTTCTTTGCCTAGATAATCCATCCACCTGACAGCTATGTCATATCAAGAAGCTGATTAAACAGCATGATCATTACACCGGTGAACCTTTAGCTGGGGACAATAAAAGGCCACTCTAAAATGTGCAGTTTTGTCACTCAACACAATGCCACAGATGTCTCAAGTTTTGAGGGAGTGTGCAATTGGCATGCTGACTGCAGAAATGTCCACCAGAGCTGTTGCCATAGAACTGAATGTTAATTTCTCTACCATAAACCGCCTCCAGCGTCATTTTAGAGAATTTGGCAGTACGTCCAACCGGCCTCACAACCGCAGACCATGTCTAAGCACGTCAACCCAGTACCTCCACATTGGGCTTCTTCACCTGCGGGATTCGTCAACGTTGTGAACAGAGTGCCCCATGGTGGCGTGCATAAGCTATGGACAACAAACACAGTTGCATTTAATCAATGGCAATTTTAATGCACAGAGATACCGTGACGAGATCGTGAGGCCCATTGTCGTGCCATTAATCCGCCTTCATCACCTCATGTTTCAGCATGATAATGCGCGGTAAGGATCTGTACACAATTCCTGGAAGCTGAAAATGTCCCGGTTCTTCCATGGCCTGTATACTCACCAGACATGTCACCCATTCAGCATGTTTGGGATGATTTGGATCAACGTGTATGACAGCGTATTACATTTCCCGACAATATCCAGCAACTTCGCCATTGAAGAGGAGTGGGACAACATTCCACCGGCCACAATCAACTGCCTGATCAACTCTATGTGTCGCGCTGCATAAGGAAATTGGTGGTCACACCAGATACTGACTAGTTTTCTGATCAATGCCCCTACCTTTTTTTAAGGTATCTGTGACCAACAGATCCATATCTGTATTCCCAGACGTGAAATCCATAGATTAGGGTCTAATGAATTCATTTCAATTTACCGATTTCCTTATATGAACTGTAACTCAGTAAAATCTTTGAAATTGTCTATATTTTTGTTCAGTGTATACCCAACTTCCTTTAAATTGCACGCAGACATAAAAATGGTATCGATGAGTTTGTCTTAAATTGCCAGAATCTCGCAAAATCCCTAAAACACAATGAAAACGGTAAGGTGAGTAAGACAATCTCATCCTTTAAAATAAAGTAATTCTATGCACATTACTTTTATATCATCCCTGTTCTAATTAGAATAGAATCTGCCAATCAGGAGCCCTCCTCCTCAACAATTCCCTCTAAGCGTTTGTCTCCAGAGATGTAGCCTATGGCCTACTACACCCACCCACAATGATGGGTTCCAATCATCTCTTCTTCCCTCATTCTACCACTCGGTTTGTAGACAAACATTTAATACCAATTAACACAGGATCTCAATCTGTAATGACCACTCAATTATCATGTTCAGTCTCATTCTATGTACACTTAGCAAGGTTAAGTAACGCTCTGATGCAAGAAGGATCATTGAATGGGCAATAGCTGTGGTAATTAACGTGTTTATTCCTCTCCCCAAAAAATTTTCTAAACTCAAACCACCTGCTGCCAGATTGGACCCCCTTGCGGGCCGGATCTGGCCATATTTTTTACATCCCTGCAATGGAGAGAACAAAAAAAGGTACATACACTTGCTCTCTGGGGTGACCTTGATTCGTGCAGAGAGAGGATCCAGGAGCATCACTCAGGTTTGCTGTGCCTCCTTTTGTAAATTAATAGTACCCCCCTGATGAATAGGAAGAGCTAACATATGCTCTTCTTTTCAGGATGGGTATTCAGTGACCCATTTGGACAGCACAAAGGATAATAAGCGCACACACAGGGACTTTAGGTTACATTCTTAGCCTCCTTACTTTGAACTCTCACAGAAACCAGCCTCTTCTGTCAACAGTCATATATGCCCAGATGTGAAGAGATGAGCACCAGGTTATTATGCACTCCAAAGCTAACAGAGGCCATGTCTGTTGAAGTGGATTAGCCTTGCTCTTTAGCTCCCTGCATGATCGTCTTTTTCATTCACCTTGACTTTGATGTGTGGTTTGTATACTTTCTCCCTCTCTCCCTCGTCCCTCTACCGGAATTCTCTTTAAACCCTCAAGGTCCTTTCCTTAGTCTAATTCTAAAAAGTGGATGATGAGCATCAAATCAAATCAAATTGTATTTGTCACATGCGCCGAATACAACAGGTGTAGACCTTACAGTGAAATGCTTACTTACAAGCCCTTAACCAACAATGCAATTTTAAGAAAATCCCTAAAAAAGTAATACCTCACGCCCATTGTAAATCTAAGGCAGCAGACAAAATTCCTTTGTCCTCTCACAATGGAGAACCGGCCTCAGAACATTAACATGCAATAAATGGACTTTGGGACAATTCATCAGCCACAATGGTGGTAATGACGATAGATGGAATATGAAAATGTATGTAGTTTTAGTTATGTTATTAAAAGTTAAAGGACAACATTATAACGAAAACATTGTATATTTAAGAGTTTTGCTAGTATATGCTTAATGTTTGCATATTGCACGTTATGTGGAAAACGTCCAGATCAAAGAGAATGTTTTTGTATGAAATGTGAAGTTAGTTGTCTAAATTGGATCTATGTCACATGAGATGACGCTGGAGAGACGAAGCAGGTACGGGGAGTAAAACATTGAATAAATAACAGACATGGAACGAGACAGGAACAGCGTCAAAAGAGGACCACCATTGTTCCTGTTCAAGGATCATATCACCTCCACCCTACCTGACACCCTAGACCCACTCCAATTTGCTTACCGTCCCAATAGGTCCACAGACGACGCAATCACAATCACACTGCACACTGCACACTGCCCTAACACATCTGGACAAGAGGAATACCTATGTAAGAATGCTGTTCATCAACTACAGCTCAGCATTTTAACACCATAGTACCCTCCAAATTTGTCATTAAGCTCGAGACCCTGGGTCTCGACCCCGCCCTGTGCAACTGGGTCGTGGAATTTCTGACGGGCCACCCCCAGGTGGTGAGGGTGCGTTCTCAGCCCTCTCCTGTACTCCCTGTTCACCCATGACTGCGTGGCCATGCATGCCTCCAACTCAATCATCAAGTTTGCAGACGACACTACAGTGGTAGGCTTGATTACCAACAACGACGAGACGGCCTACAGGGAGGAGGTGAGGGCCCTCGGAGTGTGGTGTGAGGAAAATAACCTCACACTCAACGTCAACAAAACAAAGGAGATGATCGTGGACTTCAGGAAACAGAAGAGGGAGCAGCCCCCTATCCACATCGACGGGACAGTAGTGGAGAAGGTGGAAAGTTTTAAGTTCCTCTGTGTACACATCACGGACAAACTGAAATGGTCCACCCACACAGACAGCGTGGTGAAGAAGGTGCAACAATGCCTCTTCAACCTCAGGAGGCTGATGAAATTTGGCTTGTCACCAAAAACACTCACAAACTTCTACAGATGCACAATCGAGAGCATCCTGTCGGGCTGTATCCCCGCCTGGTACGGCAACTGCTCCGCCCACAACCGTAAGGCTCTCTAGAGGGTAGTGAGGTCTGCACAACGCATCACCTGGGGTAAACTACCTACCCTCCAGGACACCTACACCACCCGATGTCACAGGAAGGCCAAAAAGATCATCAAGGACAACAACCACCTGAGCCACTGCCTGTTCACCCTGCTATCATCCAGAAGGCGAGGTCAGTACAGGTGCATCAAAGCTGGGCCCGAGAGACTGAAAAACAGCTTCTATCTCAAGGCCATCAGACTGTTAAACAGCCATCGCTAACATTGAGTGGCTGCTGCCAACATACTGACTCAAATCTCTAGCCACTTTAAATCATTGGAAATTGGATGCAACAAATGTATCACTAGCCACTTTAACTACACAATGCTTTATATAATGTTTACATATCCGACATTACTCATCTCATATGTATACACTATACTCTATACCATCTACTGAATCTTGCCTATGCCGTTCGGCCATCAACTCAAATCTCTAGCCACTTTAATAATAAAAAATTGGATGAAATAAATGTATCTCTAGCCACTTTAAATGATGCCATTTATATAATGTTTACATATCCTACATTACTCATCTCATATGTATATACTGTAATCTATACCATCTACTGCATCTTGCCTATGCTGTTCGGCCATCGCTCATCCATATATTTATATGTACGTACTCGTATTCATTGCTTTATACTTGTGTGTATAAGGTAGTTGTGAAATTGTTAGATTACTTGTTAGATACTACTGCATGGTCGGAACTAGAAGCACAAGCATTTCGCTACACTCGCATTAACATCTGCTAACCATGTGTATGTGACCAATAAAATTTTATTTTATTTGATCTATAGAATTGTACCCATTTCAACGTGGGGTCCCTGTCGCGGCATTCTCTGACTTCTTAACCATTCTTAACCACTCGAATGGGCGTGACCACTGACTAGTTCATCTTTATATGAAAATCCATGCTCCCATTTAGGTTAACATCACATTACATCTTTTCACAAATAGTTGAATGTTTAATCACATACGTTTCACAATATTTAGATGTAAACCTGACACCTGGGAAATGTACACTTTAGGAGATGCAGTTATGTGTGTTTCCTGTCCTTCATGAGATCACCAAATGAAACACACGTCATAACTGTCCCTTAAGTGTCCACGGACCATTCCCACATTCTCAAAAGTAGAAATATTGTTTAGCTCTCCCATTTTGGGGATTAGGAGTTTTGAACTAAGAGAAGCTCTTTGTTCTGGTAGACTCTCTCAATACTGCATGGCAGTATCTACCAGGTACTTATAACCTGTCATAAAGTCATGAAACTGTGGAGAGAGAGAGGGAGTGTGCTGTGATCCTCCCCCCAGGGCAAGTCATGACAGTTTATTTCTGTCTACTAAAAACTCATGGACAATATGGACAAACATAAAAAATGAATACTGTATATGAATAAAAACATTTAAGTTATTGAAGTATAAATTGCACAGCTATTCAAACCAGCAACCTTTAAGTTACTGGCCCAATGTTCTTAAAACTTCTTGATAGGAGTCTCGCTAGTGGGACAGCTTCCGGGGAAACTGGAGGGCGCGCAATTCAAATAAATAATCATAAATATTATGGATTTTAAACATTTGTGTACATATAAGTGTCTTATATCGGCTGAAAGCTTAAATTCTTGTTAATCTAACTGCACTGTCCAATTCACAGCAGCTATTACAGCGAAAACATGCCATGCGATTCAGGACGGAGCCCCAGTTTCATACATTCACATATAACGATTAAATATTCACTTACTTTTTGAAAATCTTCATCTGATTTGTCATCCAAAGGGTCCCAGCTATAACATGTAGTGTCGTTTTGTTAGATAAAATCCTTCTTTATATCGCAAAAAGTCTGTTTAGTTGGCGCCATCGATTTGAGTAATCCACTCGTTCAACTTGCAGAGAAAGGAATCCGAAAGTCTACCCCTAAACTTTGTTTCAACAAGTCAAAATACGTTTCTATTTGCTCCTCATCAAACTATAATATTTATTTTGAAAATAAGTATGTTCAATTCGAAACCGATTTTAGCAGGTGCGCAATGTCTTCATGGAAACACGAATTTCCAAGACTGTTTCCTCTACTAAAATTGTTATTTCTTATTCGTTTTTGAAGTTAAAATCCTGAAAACTTGAACAAGGACTGCTGATACCCTGTGGAAGCAATAGGAATTGCATCCAGGGAGCTATATTATCTTTTACTTGCCTTTCTAAGAGGATGGTCTTTGGATTTTCTCCTACTATATAGATTGTGGTATATTCTCCTACATTATTTTTAACATTTCTAAAAACCTCAAAGTGTTTTCTTTCCAATGGTACCAATTATATGCATTTCCTGGGTTCACGGCCTGAACTACAGGCAGTTTACTTTGGGCACGTCATTCAGGCAGGAAGTGGAGAAAAAAGGGCCTGCTTTAAGTTTGGTGTAAGCAATGCATATGCTTTGTGATTTACGTGACAATATTTTTTTTACATTTGTTTGGTAAAAACTGTAGGATAAATAAACATGTAGGTAGAGTCCATCCATAATTTTTTTCTCAATTTCTTTTAAGAACTTTGTCACAATTTAATACAGCTTTGTAGTGAATTTCCATGAATACAATAAATAAAAAACTGAACAGCCTCAACAGCCAATTATTACAGGATATCCAAGGATATGCAGTAACAATTAGAGTTGGGTAGGAGTCACACAGGGCACAGGGTAGGGAGGCACTGCACACAGACGTTCAAGTGCTCACTGGCGTCTGGGACTGAGGCGGAATATTCAGCAATAAATAGATAGCTCATTATCTGAACCAAAGAAGCAAAAGAAAGCAGGAAAGGCCAGCGCTCCACTGAGTTAATTGACTTTGCTGTGGCAGTTAATAAGGTAAGAGGGAAATGTAGACGACAGGGCTATTAACGGGACTGCTATCAATAATTAGAGTTATGTAAAGAGTCCTGACTCAATAAAGAACACACAGGGGTCTCTGTATTATCTAGACTTCTGAGGAAGCCATGCTGAGTAAATGAGGCCTTCTGGAGAAAATGGTTCAGTTCTAAACACTGGGTGTGGAATGGGTTCGCTGTGGTGATACAGTGTTTAAATGCTGTGCTTCCTACTGCTGGATTTAAGGTTAATGGAAATCTCTTTATATTTCTCTGATGCTCTACGAAGAAACTAAATGTTATAGACAAATGGTCTCATTCTACAGAGTTCCATAATTCTAAAGCAAATTTAGTTAATCCCATTGCAAATTTGCTGAATTCATGTAGGATATTTCACTCAATATCTGGTAAATGGCACTAATGCTGTGCAAATTTGCCATGCCTGGCCAAGTTAGTTTTTCTATACACTCTACTTCCTACATTATCTATCTATCAGATACCTATTCCCTCATGTCAGGACAACTCTCCCACATGACTATAGTCTGTTGTCATTTTATGACCTTAAACTGTTGTTGTAACTTAGGTTTGTGGGAAGATAGTGGTTATTTACTCTTGGGCATGGAATAGTTCTATATTTGGTTCAAAAGGACAATGATGAGACGCATAAATCTCTGAACAGAAAAATAGCCAAAACATAACACCCAAAATGCCTGGTAGTCCATGGAGCCCTGTGAGAAAGAGTCTCTGATGTGGGCATGGTGATAGTGGGACTCCTGTGGTGGAGCCCTGTGTAGGATCTCCTAGTCGGGTGGGGGAAAAATCACAGGCATCGCATTACAAAGTAAAAAGCAGCCAGCAGTGAAACAAATTGATACTCTAGGCTAGGGAACGCTTTGCTTTCCCATTTTCATATTGTGTTCCAGTTTGATGGAGATGGCATACTGTGGTGTGTCCCTGGGGTCTGGGTAGGGATGCTGGTAGGATGGGACCGCCACGTGTCCATTCTGAGGCCCAGCGAGATCCCACCACACTCAATTATCACACAGACGTGGTGTGAAACACTCAAAGGTCAAGCAGAAATAGTACATTCACATGTAAACAGTCACACTGTTTGTAATAAGCACAGTATGTCGGTGTAATGGGGATTGCAATAGGTTTTCCCTTCAAATTCTTGTTCGTACGATATCTATCCATTGCAGTCTGGTTTGAATGGCAAGGTTCATTTCCATCTAATGCTAAACTAATCTAATGCTAAACAAATTGGTTGTCATAGTAACAACGTCTGACACAATTAAAGTTTTTAACATATTCTCAGAAAAAGCCTTGTATTCCATTTTGCAATCAGGAATGGTTAGAATAGAGCCTGATGGCGTCGGAGTGTAGGGCTGCCGTCTTATCGGCTCTTAACCAACCATGCTATTTTGTTTGTTTTTTCGCGTTGTTCGTAACTTCTTTTGTACATAATGTTGCTGCAACCATCTCTTATGACCGAAAAGAGCTTCTGGACATCAGAACTGGGATTACTCACCTAAAATCGGACAAGGAGTTCTTCTTAAATGAATCGGACACGAGGGATATACTACGAACACTTGACCAGGCCCAGATCCCAGTGATTCGCTGGAAAAGGAAATGTAGGTTTTGCGGAAAGAGATCATGATGCCTTGTGAGGATCATTCGACGAGTGGCTAATCTGCCCTTGCCTTCCGTTCTGCTAGCTAACGTTCAATCGCTGGAAAATAAATGGGACAAACTGAAAGCACGTATATCCTACCAACGGGACATTAAAAACTGTAATATCTTATGTTTCACAGTCATGGCTGAACGACAACATTAAGAACATACAGCTGGCAGGTTATACACTCTATCGGCAGGACAGAACAGCAGCCTCTGGTAAGACACAGGGCGGGGGCCTATGCATTTGTAAACAATAGCTGGTGCACGATATCTAAGGAAGTCTCAAGGTTTTGTTCACCTGAGGTAAAGTATCTCATGATAAGCTGTAGAGCACACTATCTACGTAGAGAGTTTTCATCTGTATTTTTCGGAGCTGTCTACATACCACCACAGACCGAGGCTGGCACTTAAACCGCACTCAACGAGCTGTATTCCGCCACAAGCAAAGAGGAAAACGCTCATCCAGAGGCGGCACTCCTAGTGGCCGGGGACTTTAATGCAGGGAAACTTAAACCTGTTTTACCTCATTTCTATCAGCATGTTAAATGTGCAACCAGAGGGAAAAAAATTCTAGACCACCTTTACTCCAAACACAGAGACCCGTACAAAGCTCTCCCTCGCCCTACATTTGGCAAATCTGACCATAACTCTATCCTTCTGATTCCTGCTTACAAGCAAAAATTAAAGCATCAAGCACCTGTGACTCGGTCTATAAAATAAGTGGTCAGATAAAGCAGATGCTAAACTACAGGACTGTTTTGCTAGCACAGACTGGAAAATGTTCCAGGATTCTTCCGATGGCATTGAGGAGTACATCACATCAGTCACTTGTGTCGTGACGTTGTATTGATTATTAATGTGACGACTGCTGCTCATCGATTGATTAACGGTTTATAATTACGTGATTAAATGAATCAGGTAATTATTAACTCATTAACCTGCGGCACCATGGGAAAGTTTGGTTTTATTGAGTTTCTATTTCCCAAATTAACTCAAATACTATCAGAATATCGATTTTACAACAGTCGCTAATTAATCAGTTTCATCTACAGTCTCATTCTGAACGTTGCATAATCCGGGATCTGCACAAACTTGAGTCCCACCAATTGAGTTGATTATTTATTTACTAACAAGCTATAATGAACATATAAGATGAACAAACACACAGTCTTGGCTATTGATTAGAACTTAGTAAAACAAAACAGCTCCCTAGCGGGCCAACACAATATGACACGTGTTACACAAAATGGGGATTTCAAAAGAGAGAGAAAGAGAGAGAGTACACGAGAGAAAAATACACTTTGGTGCATTTGTCAGCTATGCTTATTTTAACCCTAACCTTGCCCCGAACTGCCGCTCTTATGTGTCAGAATATAATGATGTAATTACGTGTTGAAGGTCTCCGACAGGGATCTCTGTGTGGACCTCTTCGGCTTCTCGGATGACGCACTTCTCTGGTTACAGGGTGTAACTCTCTGGTTGTCCTATCAATGTCAGTGTCCTTTGTCTTAGTGGTCTGTTTCCTCGCCCTTGTTCAGCCCTGTAGCTCAGGACTCACAGCGTAGGAATGAAATCAGTGTATCAAATCAAATCAAATTGTATTTGTCACATACACATGGTTAGCAGATGTTAATGCGTGTGTAGCAAAATGCTTGTGCTTCTAGTTCCGACCATGCAGTAGTATATAACAAGTAATCTAACAAATTCACAACTACCTTATACACACAAGAGTAAAGGAATGAATATGAGTATGTACATATAAATATATGGATGAGCGATAGCCGAACGGCATAGGCAAGATGCAGTAGATGGTATAGATTACAGTATATACATATGATATGAGTAATGTAGGATATGTAAACATTATATAAATGGCATCGTTTAAAGTGGCTAGAGATACATTTCTTTCATCCAATTTTTTATTATTAAAGTGGCTAGAGATTTGAGTTGATGGCCGAACGGCATAGGCAAGATTCACTAGATGGTATAGAGTATAGTGTAGACATTTGATATGAGTAATGTCGGATATGTAAACATTACATACAAATTGTTTAAAGTGGCTAGTGATACATTTGTTACATCCAATTCCTGTTATTTAAAGTGGCTAGAGATTTAAGTCAGTATGTTGGCAGCAGCCACTCAATGTTAGTGGTGGCTGTTTAACTTCTTAGGGAGCGGCAGCTGAGGTGTCGGTTTTGGAGAGTCTGGCGTGCCCAAAGTAAAAGGCCTGCCACTCAGGCCCAGAAACTAGGATATGCACATAATTAGTACTATTGGATAGGAAACACTCTGAAGTTTCTAACCCGAGGAATTTCTGTCCTGGAAAAAGTGTTTTTCCCTATTGAAAACAGCCATATCTGGGAGTAAGATTGCAGTACCTATTGCTTCCACTGGATGTCAACAGTCTCTAGACATTGTTTGGTGATGTTAGGTTGCTCTGGATGGTAAAAGAAGAAGAATTTTGAACTAGTGACCGGATGTAAACAGAAGAGGAGGCACGTTCACGGGCTCGCGCGCGCTGTGGTTTTTTCCTTTCCTATCGTCCAGTTTATAATGCGGTTGAAATATTATAGTAAATATACATAAAAGTGTTCCTAAGGATACATTATCAATGATGTTTGATTGTTCTTGGACAAGTGTATAGGTATAGGTTGAACATGTTCTCTTCACGGTTCAATGGGCGAGTGGACGTTGTATTTTATGAACATAACGCGCCAACCAAACTGAGATTTATGGATATAATAAATTACTTTTTCTAACAAAAGAACCATTGGATGTCTTCGTTGGACACTTGGGAAGCACTCAAACAATCAAATGTTGTGCTTTCGCCTTAAAAGCTTTTTGAAATCTGACAACGCTGTGATATTGCCAAGAGTCAGAGCTTTTGATGACTATGCAACACTTGTATATTGATGAATGTTTAATAATTCAACTTTTGGATTTTGAATTTGGCGCCTTACATTTCACCGGGTAGTGTCGGGAGTAGCGCCCCACTGCTCCCTAAGTAGTTAACAGTCTGATGGCCTTGAGATAGAAGCTGTTTTTCAGTCTCTCGGTCCCAGTTTTGATGCACCTGTACTGACCTCGCCTTCTGGATGATAACGGGGTGAACAGGCAGTGGCTCGGGTGGTTGTTGTCCTTGATGATCTTTTTGGCCTTCCTGTGACATCGGGTGGTGTAGGTGTCCTGGAGGGCAGGTAGTTTTCCCCCGGTGATGCATTGTGCAGTCCTCACTACCCTTTGGAGAGCCTTACTGTTGTGGGCGGAGCAGTTGCCGTACCAGGTGGTGATACAGCCCGACAGGATGCTCTCGATTGTGCATTTGTAGAAGTTTGTGAGTGTTTTTGGTAACAAGCCGAATTTCTTCAGCCTCCTGAGGTTGAAGAGGCGCTGTTGCGCCTACTTCACCACGCTGTCTGTGTGGTTGGGTGCTCCCTCTGCTGTTTCCTGAAGTCCACGATCATCTCCTTTTGTTTTGTTGATGTTGAGTGAGAGGTTATTTTCCTCACACCACACTCCAAGGGCCCTCACCTCCTCCCTGTAGGCCGTCTCGTCGTTGTTGGTAATCAAGCCTACCACTGTAGTGTCGTCAGCAAACTTGATGATTGAGTTGGAGGCGTGCTTGGCCACGCAGTCATGGGTGAACAGGGAGTACAGGAGAGGGCACCCTTGTGGGGCCCCAGTGTTGAGGATCAGCGGGGTGGAGATGTTGTTTCCTACCCTCACCACCTGGGGCCGGCCCGTCAGGAAGTACAGGACCCAGTTGCACAGGGCTGGGTCGAGACCTAGGGTTTGGAGGGTACTATGGTGTTAAATGCTGAGCTGTAGTCGATGAACAGCATTCTTACATAGGTATTCCTCTTGTCCAGATGGGTTAGGGAAGTATGCAGTTTGATTGTGATTGTGTCATCTGTGGACCTATTGGGACGGTAAGCAAATTGGAGTGGGTCCAGGGTGTCTGGCAGGATGAAGGTGATATGATCCTTGACTAGTCTCTCAAAGCACTTCATGATGACGGAAATGAGTGCTACGGGGCGATAGTCATTTAGCTCAGTCACCTTAGCTTTCTTGGGAACAGGAACAATGGTGGCCCTCTTGAAGCATGTGGGAACAGCAGACTGGGATAAGGATTGATTGAATATGTCCGTAAACACACCAGCCAGCCGGTCTGTGCATGCTCTGAGGACACAGTCAGGGATGCCATCTGGGCCAGCAGCCTTGCGAGGGTTAACACATTTAAATGTTTTACTCACGTTGGCTGCGGTGAAGGTGAGCCCGTAGGTTTTGGTAGCGGGCCGTGTCGGTGGCACTGTATTGTCCTCAAAGCGAGCAAAGAAGTTGTTTATTTTGTCTGGGAGCAGGACATCGTTGTCCACAACAGGGCTGGTTTTCTTTTTGTAGTCCGTGATTGACTGTAGACCCTGCCACATTCCTCTTGTGTCTGAGTCGTTGAATTGTGACTCTACTTTGTCTCTATATTTACGCTTAGCTTGTTTGATTGCCTTGCGGAGGGAATAGCTACACTGTTTCTTTCAGTCATGTTTCCGGTTGCCTTACCCTGGTTAAAAGCAGTGGTTCGTGCTTTCAGTTTTGCACAAATGCTGCCATCAATCCATGGTTTCTGGTTTGGGAAGGTTTTTGTAGTTGCTATGGGTACAACATCACCGATGCACTTGCTAATTAAGTCGCTCACCGAATCAGCGTATACATCAATGTCGTTGTCTGATGCTGTCCGGAACATATTCCAGTCCACGTGCTCGAAGCAATCTTGCAGCGTGGAATCAGATTGGTCGCACCAGCGTTGAACAGACCTGAGAACGGGCGTTTCCTGTTTTAGTTTCTGTCTGTAGGCTGGGAGCAACAAAATTGAGTCATGGTCAGACTTGCCGAAAGGAGGGCAGACACACAATTCGATAGAGAGTGGTGAACGGGTGGTCCTGCTTGAATTACCCCTCTTAGACGCAGCTACTCATCCGTAGCAAAGATAGATAAAAGGTTCCTTTGTCTTCAACCTCGTGTTGCGGTTTGGGGTTGCTGACTACTCAGACCTTGGCTGCAGATCAGGTCACTTAGTCTGGTATGTTAATTATTAACTCACATGTTTTATACCCTCAGGTCATAAATGGTCATTTCCCTGTTTAGGGCAATTCTCTGGGCATACCAAGTTACGAGGCAAGGTCTGGATTTTACTCAGATTGACACATCTGCTCCCGCTCTTCCCTCCCCCTGGCGCTTGAAGGCGCCAGGTTGCCCTGCATCACGCACTCCTGCCATCCATCACACACACCTGCCTTCCCTCGTCACTCACATGAGCGTTATTGGACTCACCTGGACTCACTCATCATCTGTTTATTTCCTCCCCTATATTTGTCAGCTCCCTTGCTCTGTTCCCTGCTGCTGTATTGATTGTCTTTTGTCTTTGTTTCCCGTGTTTTTGGCGCTGTTCCTGTCTCGTTCCATGTCTGTTATTTTTTTTATGTTTTACTCCCCATACCTGCTTCGTCTCTCCAGCGTCATCTCATGTGACAGAATGCAGCAGCCAACATACGAAGCATTGGCGAGTACTGGCGTTCCGGTTGGTATGGTGGCATCGGCTCTGGGTCGCCACCGATGGAACCGGCAGTGCCTAGCCAGCTTGTCGGGCTTCCACGCCCTAGTTGGCTCGAGAGGTTTCCTTTCCCCGGTTGGCTCGGATGGCGCCCATCCCAAGTCGGGCCTCAGCCGGATCGTCAATTCTTGTTCGCCCAGCCGGTCCAGGAGTTTTTGGTTTTTGTTTTGTTGGTGACGTCAGGGTGGATTCCACCACCGATGGAACCGTGGGTGCCTAAGCCAGCCCGTCGGGCTTCCACGCCCTGGCTGGCTCGAGAGGTTTCCTTGCCACGGTTGGCTCGGCGGCTTCCCATCCCACGTCACTCTCCACCGGATCATCGGGCTCCCTGTCTGCAGCGGGATCGACAGGCTCCCATATCACAGCCAGATCTTCAGGCTCCCATGCCTCAGCTGGCTCGCCAGGCTCTCACGCTCCTGCCGGTTCGTCGGGCTTCCACGCCCCAACCGGCTTGCCTAGCGCTGTTGTCTCGGCTGGTTCGCCCAGGTGGGATGCCGGGTGGCGCCCCAAGAGGCGGGGGTACTGTCACGTCTGGCTCTTGAGGGCACCAAGGTTGCCCTGCATCACGCACTCCTGCCATCCATCACGCACACCTGCCATCCCTCGTCATGCGCATTAGCGTTATTGGACTCATCTGGACTCACTCATCATCTGTTTATTTCCTCCCCTATATTTGTCAGTTCCCTGCTTTTGCATTGATTGTCTTTTGTCTTTGTTTCCCGTGTTTTTCAAATCAAATAAAATAAAATTTTATTGGTCACATACACATGGTTAGCAGATGTTAATGCGAGTGTAGCGAAATGCTTGTGCTTCTAGTTCCGACCAGCGATGTCCGAACGGCATAGGCAAGATGCATTAGATGGTATAGAGAACAGTATATACATATGAGATGGGTAATGTGGGGTATGTAAACATTTTATAAAGTGGAATTGTTTAAGTGTGCCTTCCGTTCACCAACTCTGCGTCTCACAAGACACGGCTGTTGGAACCTAAAATCTGAAATTTGGACTCATCAGACCAAAGGACAGAATTCCACCGGTCTAATATCCATTGCCCATGTTTCTTGGACCAAGCAAGTCTCTTCTTCTTATTGGTGTCCTTTAGTAGTGGTTTCTTTGCAGCAATTCAACCATAAAGGCCTGATTGACGCAGTCTCCTCTGCACAGTTGATGTTGATATGTGTCTGTAACTTGAACTCCGTGAAGCATTTAATTGGGCTGCATTATTTAAAATAAATGTTGATTTGTTTAACACTTTTTTGGTTACTATATGATTCCAAATGTGTTATTTCATAGTTGTGATGTCTTCACTATTATTCTACAATGTAGAACATAGTAAAAATAAAGAAAAACCCTTGAATGATAGGTGTGTCCCAACTTTTGACTGGTACTGTAGGTGTTGTCCAGGAGGGAAAGGGCAGTGTGGAGTGCGATTCAGATTGTGTCATGTTTGGACCTGTGGAGGCGGTATGATAATTGTAGTGGGTCTAGGGTTTCTGGCATGATGTTGTTGATGTGAGCCATGACCAGCCTTTCAGAGCACTTCCTGGCTACCGACGTGAGTGCTACAGGTGGTAATTATTTAGGCAGGTTACCTTCACTTTCTTGGGCACAGGGACTATGGTGGTCTGTTTGAAACATATAGGTATTACAGACTCGGCCAGGGATAAGTTGAAAATGTCAGTGAAGACACTTGCCAATTTGGTCTGTGCATGCTTTGAGTATACGTCCTGGTAAACCGTCTGTCCCCGCGGCTTTGTGAATATTGACTTGTTTAAAGGTCTTGCTCACATCGGCTACGGATAGCGTGATCACACAGTTGTCCGGAACAGCTGGTGCTCTCATGCATGCTTCAGTGTTGGTGGCATTTAGCACATCTGGTAGGCTAGCGTCACTGGGCAGCTCGAGGCTGGGTTTCCCTTTGTAGTCCATAATAGTTTTCAAGCCCTTCCATATCCGACTAGCGTCAGAGCCGGTGTGGTAGGATTCAATCTTAGTCCTGTACTGATGCTTTGCATGTTTGATGGTTCATCTGAGGGCATAGCGGGATTTCTTATAAGCGTCCGAATTAGTGTCCCGCTCCTTGAAATCGGAAGCAATAGCCTTTAGCTCGGTGCGGAAGTTGCCTGTAATCCTTGGCTTCTGGTTGGGTAATGTACGTACAGTCACTGTGGGGACGACGTCATCCATGCACTTGTTGATGAAGCCGGTGACTGAGGTGGTATACTCCTCAATGCCATTGGATGAATCCTGGAACATATTCCAGTCTGTGCTAGCCAAAAAGTCCCGTAGCGTAGCATCCGCGTCATCTGACCACTTCCTTATTGAGCGAGTCACTGGTACTTACTGCTTTAGTTTTTGCTTGTAAGCAGGAATCAGGAGGAAAAAATTATGCCCAGATTTGCCAAATGGAGGGTGAGGGAGAGCTTTGTATGTGTCTCTGTTTGTGGAGTAAAGGTGGTCTAGAGTTGTTTTTCCTTTGGTTGTACAGGTGACATGCTGATAGAAATTAGGTAAAACAAATTCAAGTTTGCTTGCATTAAAGTCCCTGGCCACTAGGAGTGCCTCTTCTGGATGAGCATTTTCTTGTTTGCTTATGACCTTATACAGGTCGTTGAGTGCGGTCTTAGTGTCTGCATCGGTTTGTGGTGGTAAATAGACTTTTACGAACAATATAGATGAGAACTCTCTTGGTAATGTTGGAATCGGCTAAACTTTGAACATTGAGATATTAAATAAATTATAGATCAGAAGCATAGAATATGAGGAGTGAAAGACACTGGGTTTTATGTCAGAAGTTAATGGATCTCTGTAGAAAGACAGATAGCTTTGGAATGTGTTGGGTGGACGGGAGGAGATCAAAGGATTTCTATAGGGGGAGCAGATGGACATCTGTGGATTAGGCGAAGGTGGGGTTGAGGTCAGGAGGTCAGGTCAGATCCCCTGAAGGGAGTAATAAGGATTGGAGAGAAGGAGGGGTGTATTAAGTGGGATATAAATACCTGTGATGGTGAGAAATGTTTTTTTGCCTGAATACAGCTGTGTCAACCCTTTGGGAAGAATTAAACTTGGTTTAAGCTTCTCTAGAGTCAGTGAGTTATTTACTCTGAAAAATAAGAATCTAACAGAAGATAGTGTGGTCTACAGCTTATCATGAGGTATTCTACCTCAGGCGAGCTATTCCTCATGGCTTCTTTAATATTAGACAGCGCACCAGCAGTTGTTGGCAAATAGACACACACCCCCGCCGCTCGTCTTACCAGACATAGCTGCTCTGTCCTGCTGAAACACGGAGAAGCCAGCCAGCTCTATATTATCTGTGTAGTTGTTCAGTCAAGTCTTGGTGAAACATAATATATTACAATATTTAATGTCCCTTTGTTAGGATAGTCTTAATTGTAGATTTTCCAATGATTGCACGTTGGCCAATAATACCGAGGGTAGTGGTGGTTTAGATACTCGTCGGCGAATTCTTACAAGGCACCCCGCCCTCCTCCCCCTTTTTCTCCGTCTCAATAGGCAGGATCAGACCTGGGTCTCTGTGGAGAAATAAACACTGGGCCTATAAAGGGCATTGACATGACACATAATCCTTCAATAACAACACACCTCAACCTGCAAGGTAATGTTCACAGCTGATTTGAATATATGATCATGGTTACCCTGGTTATAAATTACAGGAAATGGTTACTGCGATGCAAAGACTTTGAGGGCCATGCTGGCTGGCAATGCCAATAGTGCAGTGAGCTTTGCGCACCGGGGCCAGGGTTGGCTATCTGAATGGACATCATCAGAGCTAACAGCACCCTTGCTGAGTCATAAAGCAACCTAGATGGACCACAAACCCTCAGGTGGTCCTGTCCAAATAATTCACAGACCTTTTGTCTGTGTGACCCTGTGTGTGGAGCAGAGCAGGGGCCCACGGGCCAGTCTATTCCACAGGAGGCATCCTTCCCAGCATCAGAGAGATTAGAGATGTGTGCATCCGCTGGCCCCAGTGTAATGTCCCCTCTCCACAGGACTTCACAACTAGATCATTATCACACGCAACCAGGGCCCAGTCATTCTGCTCCCTCTCTATCCCCAGGGAGAAGACAGGAAGAGAAAGGGAGACAGGGATGGAAAACTACATAGGGTGATGAAATAAAGGAGACAGAGAGGGAGAATGAGAGGGAGAGCGATGAAATATCTTTGAGAGCATTATTACACCCTTCCTCCTCCTTGGAAGAATGTTGGCTTGACATTCAAACACTGAAAATAAAGCACTTCTTTGGTAATAATGCCATGTTTTGTATGGCGTTACGCTTCTTCCTTAGATACATTTAACTTTTTCTTGCACTTTAGCCTCGCTCCCTTTCTTGCTTCCTCTTATTTCTCTCCACCTCGGTCTGTCCCTTAGTTTCTCCCTCTCTCTGTATCTGTCTGTCTCTCCACAAGGGGGAGAAGGCCCTGGCTCTAAAATAACAGAGGGCAGAGCCCCAGTAAGACCAGTCTTTGTAGTAGAAGGCCCTGGTGCTCTAGTCTTTCCATTGTCTCAGCTTTCTCTTGTTGCTCTGCCAGCCACATCAACCTCTCCATCTAGAATTCATTCTCTGACACTGATGTGACAAGGAAAACAAACGCTCCTGAATATTTAACAATCAGCAGCGGGGAGGTGATTCTGTTTCCGTTATTATTTACCTGCCAGAGGTTTCTGTCCTCCACAGAGCTTTGCACCATAGTGTTATCAACAATGTCCACTCTACAGAGATAATACATTATGAGATTACGATTCTGTGTCCTATAACGTTACATCACAGCACCTCTGAGAGTCTTGTTTTAGGGAGTGATGCTATTTTGCATATTACGCAGTGAAAGTGATCTATCTATACCAGAGGAGGCTGGGCTCATTGTAATGGCTGGAATGGAATTAATGGAACAGTATCAATCTTATGGAAACCACATTTGACTCTGTTACATTTATTCCATTCCATCCATTACAATGAGCCCGTCCTCCTAGGGCTGTGGCGGTCATACATTTTTTGCCAGCCGGTGACTGTCAAGCAAATAACTGCCGTTCTCACGGTAATTGACTGTTAATTAACATAAACACATGTAGCATGTCCTGTCTTCCACGCATAGCCTATAAGCCACTGACTCAGACATTTACATTTTAAAAAGTCTAATAAATTCATGTAATATAGCCTACACCATCACAATAAATCCTTTATTTATTTTAGATAGGTCTAAAGAAATATGATATGAAGACAATGTAGTCTACTTCCGAAGAACAGAATAGCATACTCTGCGTTGTCCTTATGTTAGGCCATGATCTGGTTATGCCATGGGCTACACTAGTTCATTTAGCAGACAATATTTGCTTAAAATTCCGTAGTATTATTTTATATTATTTTATAGTATGAAGAATGCAGTTGAACATAGCTGAATATAATAGAAAGGATATTTTCTCCAAATGATTTGAGGGAGTGCGCACATGTGGCTATTCTGTGTTGAGCGCTTAACTTAGGGATAGGCATCCCGCCAGCAGGACACCTGACGACAACTTCCGGTGAAATTGGAGGGCGAGGATTTCAAATAAATAATCATAAATATTATGGATATTAAACATTTAGGTACATACAAGCGTCTTATATCGGTTAAAAGCTTAAATTCTTGTTAATCTAACTGCATTGTACGATTTACAATAGGCTTTACAGCGAAAGCATGCCATGCGATTGTTTGAGGACGGCGCCCCACATCAAAATATTTTTCAACCAGCACAGGTTTCATAAATTCACAAATAGCGATTAAATATTCACTTACTTTTTGAAAATCTTCCTCTGATTTTCAATTCAAAGGGTCCCAGCTACAACATGTAGTGTCGTTTTGTTAGATAAAATCCTTCTTTATATCCCAAAAACTCAGTTTAGTTGGCGCCATCGATTTGAGTAATCCACTCATATAACATGCAGAGAAAGGAATCCAAAAAGCTACTGCTAAACTTTGTTAAAACAAGTCAAAATATGTTTCTATTTAATTATCAGGTACCCTAAAATGTAATTAAACTATAATATTTCATGCGGAAAGAAGTATGTTCAATAGGAAAGCGATATTAGCAGGTGCGCATCCTCTTCATCGCGCGCGCACAGACTGATTTCCAACTCTGATTCCCAGTACTAAAACTCATAATTCTTCCTCGTTTGGGAAGAAATAAGACTGAAACTTTGAACAAAGACTACTGACATCCAGTGGAAGTCATAGGAATTGCATACTGGGAGCTGGATTTAACTTTTTCCCTATATGTTCTAATGGAAGAGCAACCAAAATCTGGTTGTTTTCCCTTACCATATCTATTGTGTTATAGTCTCCTACATTATTTTAACATTTCTACTAACTTCAGAGTGTTTTCTTTCCAATGGTACCAATTATATGCATATCCTGGCTTCAGGGCCTGAGCAACAGGCAGTTTACTTTGGGCACATCAGTCAGGCAGTAATGGAGAAAAATAGACCCTAGCCCTAACAAGTTTTAACAAGAAACAGGTACTCCTATATGCTTGATCTAGAGTTATTTATGTAAGTTTAGTTGTGATAAAAATGCTGGGATATATGTTTAGATTTTTTATGCATTCTAAGGCTGCATGATGATGAAAGGCATGAGCTCTGCTTTGTTTTTAACGCAGGCTGTACACACTTCATCAGTCTTTCTCACAGGCTACAAGAGGGACGCAACTGTGCGTGTCCTTATCCAATTCCGAGGCTCATATTGAAGATATTGGAAGAACTGTACACATTTACTTTTCATCAGCCAACAAGATGAGTAGGTCTAATGAACAGCAAAAGCACTAGCCTATGTCAATATACTATCCTCCATAGTAGATCACAAATTAATATAACCACTAGCATAAAAAAAATAACAATTTTAAGCAATGAGCCTGAATACGGTCACCGTAACAGCCTTAGGCAGACCTATAGACTTGTCTTGAGACCTGTCCACAATATGACACCATACATTTAATGCTCATGATAACAGTTAGTGTGTACTGTATCAGTATGTGTGTGTGTGACTGTGTGTGTGTGTGTTATGAGTCCTCTTAAGGATCCGCCCCTTTATTTCAATGCCCAAATCTAACTGGTTGTAGCTCAGGACCTGAAGCAATGATATGCACATTAGATATGGTAAAAGATAATACAAAGGAAAAAACTGGCAGTTTTTTTCTGCACCATCATCTTTGAAATGCAAGAAAAAGGCCATAGTGTATTATTCAAGCCCAGGCGCAATTTAGATTTTGGCCACTAGATGGCAGCAGTGTATGTGCAAAGTTTTAGACTGATCCAATGAATAATTGCATTTCTCTTCAAAATGTTGTATCAAGACTGCCCAAATGTGCCTAATTGGTTTATTAATAAATTTTCAAGTTCATAACTGTGCACTCTCCTCAAATAATAACATGGTATTATTTCACTGTAATAGCTACTGTAAATTGGACAGTGCAGTTAGATTAACAAGAATTTAAGCTTTTTGCCAATATCAGATATGTCTATGTCCTGGAAAATGTTCTTGTTACTTACAACCTCATGCTAATCACATTAGCCTACGTTAGCTCAACCATCCCGTGGGGGACCCACCAATTCTGTAGAGGTTATGAGTGTGTGTGTGCATTTGTCTGTTCTTTGCTAAAGTGAGGTGTGGGAATTGTCTGGCTTTAATTTTCACTTCAGTTTTAGCAGGAATTTGTTTACTGTAAAAAAAAAAAAAATATCCAGAGAATGAGCACGCACGCACACACACACACAGCAGATGTGAAAGGGTAGTGTTGTTGTACACATAGCCTATCCTGTTCCCAGGGGCCTCCAGACTGATGCGTGATGACATCCTGTTAAGGTGAGGTTGGCCTCCATTAGAGGCTCCTATGGCCCCTGCATGTCCCCCACTCAGCATTTAATATGGGTCTGCCTGTAATCATCCCGTTAGGAGCTGCATTATGTGGCAATGGAAATGAACGGACTCCCTGGAATATTAAGAGAGACAGATATCGAGAAAAACAAAGCACAGAGAGAATGGAGAGAGAAAGAGAGAGCGGAGCAAGAGAAGGTTTTTAGCTGCCTTGATGGCTAAAGGGCAGCTTACTGCAGAGTACTGCTGTTGGGAGATATTGGGAGTGAACTAGGTAGAATAATTTAAACAGATGTAATGAGAATGAATGTTTGTCTTTGTTGTCTCTATTCTCGCCAGCTGTGGTTTATAGCTGGGCCCCAGCTCAAATACACATTAATCTCTCCACCGACTGACACCGCTTACAGAATGGTTCGGAGGACAAAAGAGAATACAAAAAGAAAGAGAAAACATTCTCATTACAGTTAACACTAGGGTATGATTTGCACTGAAGCCGAATGTTACGTTTCTCTCTCTTCTATTTGTGCACAGAGCATTTCAGGGGAGAGGGTTTGATCAGGCACCTTTAGTCTGTTTAATCATATCTCATTGGGACCAATAGGCTAAATTAACCTGTGCTAGACTCTGTATGCAATCCAAAGACAGTTGGATTTAAACACCAATTTAGAGAGACATTGACACTCTAAATGCAATAACTCCAAGAATAAGTGAATATAGTGATCCACTGAACTTAAAGAAATATAAGGTATTTCAAGGACAGCAGTAACAACACAGAAGCCTAATAGCCATACTTATACCCTGAGACCATTCCTGGGATATATAGAGGTTCCTCTTGAGTAGTCAAAGGAATAGGGAAGTTTCGACCCCCTTAAAAATGCTACCTTTTCATCAACCCAGCGAACCCTCAGGCAATATAGTGTTCTTATTATTCTTCACTTCAGTGGTCTGAGAGTCCCTTGTTAAGGAATTTATACAGTGTGGGTCCTCCTAGGATGAAATATCTCATTTACCAGGCCTTGTCAGGAAGGGCTGAATCAATATCTACCATGATGTATATACGTTATATGGCAGTCCTGGAGCCAAATGTGTAATATATAGATTCACATTCATGTGTCCCAGCGGTTGGGGCATTTATCTTGCTATCTGACAGGGCAGAGAGAGACAGGCCACAGGGATTTCCTGTGTCTCAACACTTTTATTCAAATCAGGTCCGGAGGATTTACTCCCTCCCTTCTCTCTGCGTGTTTTTGGCAGGGTTGTGATGGATTGCGCATCCTGCTGAAATTCAGATGTGTTGCGTTCTCGGGGAGCTGCTGAGACACAGCCCAGTCCCCTCTCTGCTTATCGATCTGTGTTCCTGGCTGACTTCAGCCTAGTCCCTCAGACAGCGGCAGAGTTAAGCTACAAGCTGAGCAGATAAACATCGCTGCATCTGGTGTTCCATCATCTTCCCCTCCTCATGGCATAAAGCCTCCCTCCCTCACCCGGACCCTGATGCTCAGCCACTGCACCGCTGCTGCACACTACCACAGCTGAGACCCTCATCATCCTTCTTCCTCTCCTCACACAGCCTTCCTCCTCCTCTCCTCACACAGCCTTCCTCCTCCTCTCCTCACACAGCCTTCTTACTCTCCTCACACAGCCTTCCTCAATCCTCTCCTCACAGCCTTCATTCTCCCTCCTCTCCTCACACAGCCTCCCTCCTCTCCTCACACAACCTTCCTCCTCCTCTCTTCACACAGCCTTCCTCCTCTCCTCACACAGCCTTCCTTCTCCTCTCCTCACACAACCTTCCTCCTCCTCTTCTCACGCAGCCTCCTTCCTCATTTGGACCCTGCAACTGAGCCAGAGACACTCATCAACCACCACCAACGCCCCAAGGCTACTCGTACACCCACCCACACACAAATGCATGTGCACACACATGCTTAAATACAAACACAATCAGACAGACACACAACAGCTTTAACATGCTATGCCACCATCATCGCTCCTCCAACTCTGCACCATGCAGTGACATTGTCAAGTAAATGTAGCTCAAAACGGTGTTCAAGTCAGATGGGAATTGTTCTGTGTTTTAGATACCATCACACATTTCCATTTCTCCACGGGCAGGAGCGTGAAAAATCCTGGGTAGCTAGGCTTAGCAGCAGCGCAGTTATCAACCACTTTCACAGCAATCACCCGACATTAAGAGAGACGACACGGCCGCAATTAGGAAAAAATGACACGGGGTCTGAGGCTCAGAGAAAACGTTAAACTCACTGCTTGTTCCTTGTTCCTGATTGCCACAAATCACCTCTGACTCACACCATTGACTACATCATCTGATGACTAAATAGGGTGAAATTATTTGTTTAAAAAATGTAGATGATTTCCATTCCATCCACGGTGGTGCTTAAAGCAAATCCACGCCTAATCAAAAACTGTTAAACTCTTTTTAGCCTGAGACGAACAGGTAACTGGAGGCTAATGGAGCAACACGAGCACCTAGGGAAACTATTATAACCTTTTAGTCTAAATAGTGAATGTGCCACTAAAACCCACAGCACAGTCAACACAATGAGGTAGGGTTGTTACGATACCACTATTGCGATACAAGGAAGTAAGAAAGGAAAGGAAACAGAACATGAAGCACACTTAATTTCTTGAGGGAAACATTCCTAATGTTAGAAAAAACAGCCTTATGTTGTCACCCAGAGTCACATTTGTTTATTTCAAAAGCTCTACCACAATCATTTACATGAAGTAGGATTTTAAAGGACCATAGAGTTTAGTCTGCTTTGTGTTTTATTTATCATAGTATTACATCATGACAACCTGTACTGCACTCCACAGTCTCACCCGCTCAGGGGAGGACTCTGGGAAGGGTGTAGAGCTGTTAGTAAGTGTTACATAATGTGCTATTTAACCTTCCATTTCTATTCCTTTATCACCTTCCACTCCGCCACACTCCCACAAACTCCCTTTCTCCTCCCCAGGACTTACCCTCTACAACCTCTTTGTCACAGGCCCTCTTCTCCTCCACACTTAATTAGACTATCTATCATCCATCTGGGTTATTATTCTTTGCTCTTTTCACACTTACATACTTACTGTACAGTATCACCTCCACCTACAGTACACCACATGACCAAAAGTATGTGGATACCTGCTCGACAAAAAAATAATTCCAAAATCATGGGCAATAACATGGAGTTGGTCTCCCCTTTGCTGCTATAACAGCCTCCACTCTTCTGGGATGACTTTCCACTAGATGTTGGAACATTGCTGCGGGGACTTGCTTCCATTTAGCCACAAGAATTGAATTGAATTGCAGAGCTACTGTGCTTGCTTTCTCTGATAAGATTCACAACAGCCATGTGCCACCAGACAATAGGTGGGCTTCATACAGTAGTCCCTTCCCAGACACCCCTTCCTTGTGTAAGACTAATTCTAGACAGCTGTGTGATGTTCCCGTTGCTAAGATGATTAGAGTGTAAAGATTCCCCAACACCGTTTGCTACCAGTATGGTTTCATTCACTCCTGACAAGAAGCATGCTGTAATCCAATGATCGTTGTGGTTTGTAGACAAAGATTACCTGTACCAAAAATAGCTTAGGTTGTGTGCGACATACTGTTCCACCTGTAAAGATCTCCATATCTCTGCTCTTACATGTACAGTTGATGTTGGAAGTTTACATACACTTAGGTTGGAGTCATTAAAACAAATTTTTCAACCACTCCACAAAGTTATTGTTAACAAACTATAGTTTTGGCAAGTCGGTTAGGACATATACTTTATGCATGACACAAGTTATTTTTGTTTACAGACAGATTATTTCACCTATAATTCACTGTATCACAATTCCAGTGGGTCAGAAGTTTACATACACTAAGTTGACTGTGCCTTTAAACAGCTTGGAAAGTTCCAGAAAATTATGTCATGGCTTTAGAAGCTTCTGATAGACTAATTGACATAATTTGAGTCAATTGGAGGGGTACCTGTGGATGTATATCAAGGCCTACCTTCAAACTCAGTGCCTCTTTGCTTGACATCATGGGAAAATCAAAAGAAATCAGCCAAGACCTCAGAAAAAAAATTGTAGACACGTTCTGTCTCCTGGAGATGAACGTACTTTGGTGCGAAAAGTGCAAATCAATCCCAGAACAACAGCAAAGGACCTTGTGAAGATGCTGGAGGAAACAGGTACAAAAGTATCTATATCCACAGTAAAACGAGTCCTATATTGACATAGCCTGAAAGGCAGGCAGCTCAGCAAGGAAGACGCCACTGCTCCAAAACCGCCATAAAAAAGCCAGACTACGGTTTGCAATTGCACATGGGAACAAAGATCACACTTTTTGGAGAAATGTCCTCTGGTCTAATGAAACAAAAATGAACTGTTTGGCCATAATGACCATCGTTATGTTTGGAGGAAAAAGGGGGAGGCTTGCAAGCTGAAGAACACCATCCCAACCGTGAAGCACGGGGGTGGCAGCATCATGTTTTGGGGGTGCTTTGCTGCAGGAGGGACTGGTGCACTTCACAAAATAGATGGCATCATAAGGAGGGAAAAGTATGTGGATATATTGAAGCAACATCTCAAGACATCAGTCAGGAAGTTAAAGCTTGGTCGCAAATGGGTCTTCCAAATAAAGTGCTGATTCTAACTGACCTAAGACAGGGAATTTTTACTAGGATTAAATGTCAGGAATTGTGAAAAACTGAGATTAAATGTACAGTCATTGCCAAAAGTTTTGAGAATGACACAAATATTAATTTTCACAAAGTCTGCTGCCTCAGTTTGTATGATGGCAATTGGCATATACTCCAGAATGTCATGAAGGGTGATCAGATGAATTGCAAAGTCCCTCTTTGCCATGCAAATGAACTGAATCCCCAAAAAACATATCCACTTCAATTCAGCCCTGCCACAAAAGGACCAGCTGACATCATGTCAGTGATTCTCTCTTTAACACAGGTGTGAGTGTTTGACGAGGACAAGGCTGGATATCACTTTGTCATGCTGATTGAGTTCGAATAACAGACTGGAAGCTTCAAAATGAGGGTGGTGCTTGGAATCATTGTTCTTCCTCTGTCAACCATGGTTACCTGCAAGGAAACACGTGCCATCATCATTGCTTTGCACAAAAAGGGCTTCACAGGCAAGGATATTGCTGCCAGTAAGATTGCACTTAAATCAACCATTTATCGGATCATCAAGAACTTCAAGGAAAGTGGTTCAATTGTTGTGAAGAAGGCTTCAGGGCGCCCAAGAAAGTCCAGCAAGCTCCAGGACCGTCTCCTAAAGTTGATTCAGCTGCGGGATCGGGGCACCACCAGTAAAGAGCTTGCTCAGGAATGGCAGCAGGCAGGTGTGAGTGCATCTGCATGCACAGTGAGGCGAAGACTTTTGGAGGATGGCCTGGTGTCAAGAAAAGCAGCAAAGAAGCCACTTCTCTCCAGGAGAAACATCACGGACAGACTGATATTCTGCAAAAGGTACAGGGATTGGACTGCTGAGGACTGGGGTAAAGTCATTTTCTCTGATGAATCCCCTTTCCGATTGTTTGGGGCATCCGGAAAAAAGCTTGTCCGGAGAAGACAAGGTGAGCGCTACCATCAGTCCTGTGTCATGCCAACAGTAAAGCATCCTGAGACCATTCATGTGTGGGGTTGCTTCTCAGCCAAGGGAGTGGCTAAGAATGGTAAGAACACAGCCATGAATAAAGAATGGTACCAACACATCCTCCGAGAGCAACTTCTCACAACCATCCAGGAACAGTTTGGTGATGAACAATGCCTTTTCCAGCATGATGGAGCACCTTGCCATAAGGCAAAAGTGATAACTAAGTGGCTCGGGGAACAAAACATCAATATTTTGGGTCCATGGCCAGGAAAAACCCCAGACCTTAATCCCATTGAGAACTTGTGGTCAATCCTCAAGAGGCGGGTGGACAAACAAAAACCCACAAATTCTGACAAACTAATTATACTTCAGTATTCCATAGTAACATCTGACAAAAATATCTGAAGACACTGAAGCAGCAAACTTTGTGGAAATTAATATTTGTGTCATTCTCAAAACCTTTGGCCACGACTGTATTTGGCTAAGGTGTATGTAAACTTCCGACTTCAACTGTATATACATGTGAATTATTCAAGCAATATTTTCAATAACTACCCCCAAAAGGCATAATGCTATTTTTTTCTCCTCCAATCAGGATGATGGTGAAAGGGGTAATGGACTGACGCTGTAGAGTTGGGAACACTTTGAATAAAACAGTCTATAATAAGAAGACAAATAGCGTTTCCATTTACATCTGAGCATCAGTCTATATCAAAGACCCAGTTTATGCATGAACATATTCCAATGAGTAATACTGGAGTAGTACCATTAATCACATCTTAAAGCCAGTCGGATGCATAACCAATACAAAGAGGTGCTAAAACAGAAAATCTTTCCCAAAACCATTTTGCACCCAAGTGGATATAGGTGCAATTAGAGAAATAGAAGCCATCCAAACCCATCTACCAAGTTAAATGCAGCTGAGCTTTCATTGCGAGGGGATGGAGCTCTCTCTACTAGAGAGGAATGGTATGTTGGCTAGTTTGTGATGATGACATCCTTGTGAAACAATGTTCTCATGCTTCAAGATCACATCCTGACATCTTGGCCATGCACAGCATTATATGTGTACTGCCATGATGCAAAATAAGTTGTATAGTATTACATACAACGTGTCAAGGTCTACAGTAACAATGTATTCATTATCATAATGTTTTGCCTTTACTGTGCATGCCTGTGGGCTTGCAGTGTGTGTTTATGCTGTGTTGGCCAAGCACAGTAAAGGCTAGCATTGATGTATTGTGTGTGTGTGTGTATTGTTTAGGTGTTGACCTGCAGTTTCATGCTGTGAAGATGTGGGTGTACCTATGAGTGCACTGGATCTCCATGGGCTTTCTCTTAAATTGATTTAATTTAAATCTGGCCTCCCAGTAGCAAGGTCTCATCTCCTCATTGTTCTGCAGCTAATGGGAAATAAGCCACAGTGGTGGAGAATTCACATATTATTAACAAGGGCTTTCTGCTACCTGTAAATAACGATTGTATTTTGTCTCACCAAATAATAAGAATGCAATTATGAGAATCCAATACTATCCCTGTGAGAAGTCTCTCTCATTCCTTTCCTACTGTTGAAATCAGTGGAGGCTGCTGAGGTGAGGACGGATCTGTCACGATCTTCAATGACGGACCAAGGCGAAGCGTGCCGGGTTGAGAAAAACATGTTTATTAGTCTAACTCACCGAAACAAAAACAATAAACAAAGATCGGACATGCACTGTGTGGCGCATAGACACCTACAAACAAAGTTAACTTCCCACACAGAAGGATGGAAAAAGGGCTACTTAAGTATGGTTCCCAATCAGAGACAACGATGGACAGCTGTCCCTGATTGAGAGCCATACCCGGCCAAAACAAAGAAATACAAAAGTGAACATAGAATGCCCACCCCAAATCACACCCTGACCAAACCAAAATGAGACATAAAAAGGCTCATACAGGTCAGGTCGTGACAGGATCATAGTAATGGCTGGAATGGAGTCAATGGAATGGTATCAACCACATGGAAACCATATATTTGATACCAGTCCCTTAGAGGCACTTTTAATTAAACTGTAGTTTCTGCCTTTTTCATTTTATCACATCATGCATTAATAAAAATAGAGCTGAAAACACATCTGTGTTTTGATTTGCATGCACAGTGTAATCATCTCTCCTTTCATCTCTCTTTCTGTAGTTCACCCATCGCTCCCTGCCCATCTGGTCTTCTGACATGTTACATTCTCAAGACACACTTCTCTTTAACACTCAGCTAGTCTGCATGGACAACTCTGATCATTGATAATTACCAGTGGTAGGTAAAGTACCTAACAGTCATACTTGGGTAAAAGTAAAGATACCTTAATAGAAAATGACTCAAGTAAAAGTGAAAGTCACCCAGTAAAATACTACTTGAGTAAAAATCTAAAAGTATTTGGTTTTAAATATACTTAAGTATCAAAAGAAAATGTAATTGCTAAAATATACAGAAGTATCAAAAGTAAAAGTATAAATCATTTCAAATTCCTTAGCAAACCAGACGTCACAATTTTATTTTTTATTATTTACAGATAGACATCATTTACAAATGAAGAATTTGTGTTTAGTGAGTCCGTCAGATCAGAGGCAGGGATGTTCTCTTGATAAGTGCATGAATTGGCCAATTTTCCTCTCCTGCTAAGAATTCAAAATGTACTTTTGAGTGTCTGGGTAAATGTATGGAATAACAAGTACATACTTTTCTTCAGGAATGTAGTGGAGTAAAAGTAAAAGTTGTCAAAAATATAAATAGTAAAGTAAAGTACAGATACCCCAAAAAACGACTTAAGAAGTACTTTAAAGTATTTTTACTTAAGTACTTTACACCACTGATAATTAGAACGTTACATACATACCTTAACTAATGTAGTGCTCTTTCCAGGCTGAGATCAAACACTATTCCTCTGTACCTCGTTTACTCTGTGACTTCTTGACTCAATGACACAAAAATAAAAAAAATTCTTCAGGTAAGTAATTGTGTCAGAATATTTTATGATAATTCTGAATCGTCTCAGCTTCTGGAAGTACTTCCACATTATGATGCTGTGAACCTCTATCAGCTTTTTTGTCAGTTACAATTTGGTGGGTCACACAATTGAAAATAATTTCCAAAAAAGATATGGCAGTAGGAAGGAAGAAAAACTAGACTTGGCATTTAAGTCTTTACCAATTCACTTCAAACGTTTACTTGTTGGGGCCAAATTCAATCGTGTGGAAATTGCATATTTCTCCTGTCTTCCAAGCAAATTTTGTTTCGAATGCAGCACCTGAACACCTGCAAATACAAACCACTCAGAAAAACACAATCACCTTCAATGAAATCATGTCCTAAATATGAAGTGCATAACAAAATTCAAAACTATTGTTTATAAAGATTGCAAAACTTGTCACTATCAGATTAAATTATGGTATGCTTATGCCTAGAACATGTCATGTGATATCTAATTGTTCACTAATGCATGTAACGTTTGCTAGGGGCTGTGTACCTGCGGGTGTCTCATAAGAGGAACAGAAGTTCACATGGTCCTGACTGACTCAAGCACTCTAGTTTCACATCCATATACATTATTCACAGTAAGTGCCAACAATATAACATTTTCATTTTGTGTACCACAGCCATGATGGAAAGCAAAACAGCCTTTCATGAAGTCAGAAATACTGTATATAGGCCTTAGCTCAGATATCTGATAGTCTTGCTCTGCATCTCAGAGTCAAGCATTTCCAACCCCAGTTTCTCTGTGAAAGTGATGCACCCAGTGCTCATGTTGTTCTGCCACCTTCCTGTCCCGAATACAGGGGGTAACTGAGCAAGAAAGCCAAGCAGATGCTACATGATCCCACCTCTGAAAGTAATTTGCGAACCGAGTGAACCGATTTTACATGTAGAATTGTGTGAAAAATGTTGGCAGTCAGACTTCTACTGTGGGTGGTCCCTAAAACACAGCTCGCTGAACGATTGGTAAACGAATGCTTGGATCTACGTCCAGAGGTGTTAAGTATTCTTGGCCAGCAAATGCTATTGGTGTGTCTGAGCCCTTAGAAAACAGCATAAGAAGGAGGAACGCTCCCACGGTTTGATTAGAACAGCCACAAGGGACCATGGAGGGCAGACTTAATTAAAACTCATCTAGATGAAAAATGCAGTGGGAAAAATGCCATTAGTTCATGTGCTTTGGTCTTAGGATATATATAATCAAGGTGTAGGGTAACTTGAGAGGGGCTCACTAACCATTTGACTAATGTACATGGAAAAGTATCGCAATTAGTGTGCTGCGACCACTTGGGTCATGGCCAGAAAAACACTTTTAGGTTTCAGATAAAAAAATAAATATGGTAAATTAAAGGCCAGTGATCAAAGTGCACATATTAGAATATTCTCTTGGCAATGGAATGGACAACGTGCTATTAGGCTCTCCCTGGACCAAGAGTTGGGACACAGAGCATGCCTTGCTGCCTCTGGATAGGGCACATTTCCTCTGGCATCTCATACACTCATTCTCCCTTTAATCCTTCACTGTGCCTGGGCAGCTAAACGACAGCACGCTTCTGCAATGGGCACATCTCAAACCTCCATTAAAATAATGAGCCAGCCTTTTTCCACCGCCTGTTACTTAAAAAAAAAAAGTCACACAGAGAGACAAGCAGAAGGCAACAATTGCAGAAAGTGAAAGCATTTAATGACCTCTTGTTGTCCTTGGTTGGGCTGCTTCTCTCCAGGGATAAACATCTTTATCCCTGGAGCGTATTGAAGGGGGTTGCTGAGACAGAAGCATATGTGCTTTTAAGGAATAACTGCATCTAGGGAGGGAGTGTAAATATTTGTGACCTTTACTTTCTTTGTAGCCACCAGTCTGGAAAGCAGAATATAATGCTTGAGATGTCATAATGCATGATGATTCATTTAAGTCTCTGATTTTGAGTCATCATCCAGCTAAGGAAAACATCTTGTTTTTCCTCACTAAGTACGCCATTTCAGGGGCTGAACAACAGATTGAGGACAAGGGTCAGTAAAATTAAGTTTTTCACATTCAATGTTTATTTGTCTGCATAAGAACTCTGTTTGTGCCACTGCCTTCACATCTCCCCCCATCCTTGTTTATCTCAGTCAGTATGAAGTTAGAATGCGTGAGTGGTTGCACAGCAGAGTCACATCATGGCTGAAAATGTGTTTACTAATCTCCTGCTAGTTCTGAGGGAGATGAGGGAAATGAACAACGTCACTGATGTTTTCTCCTCTGACAAAAGAAGTGCAGATGTAATTGAAGTCCCTGGTAGTGTTTGATGTGATGCCAGAGGGACCAGCCAATCACACAAGTGTAAATCTATGAATAACTAACATCACTTCCCTAATTTTCTCCAAATCCTGTGGAGGTCAGTCAAACATCTAATTCAATTATTTCTCTAACCTTTCCTCACTCAGTAGTATGTGCCAAGAGGGAATGAGACTGTCGTTATCACACACTGGTATGCGGCAGGTAGCCTAGTGGGGCGGGTAGTCTAGTGGGGCGGCAGGTAGCCTAGTGGTTAGAGTGTTGGACTAGTAACAGAAAGGTTGCAAGATCGAATCCCCGAGCTGACAAGGTAAAAATCTGTCGTTCTGCCCATGAACAAGGCAGTTAACCCACTGTTCCTAGGCCGTCATTGAAAATAAGAATTTGTTCTTAACTGACTTGCCTAGTTGAATAAAGGTAAAAAAGAAAATATGCACCATGGGGAATGCAACTGAGCCATTTACATGGCAGTGCTGACAACCTAAAGAAGAGCATGTGAGAAGACTTGGTCAAATGAAAAAAGGCTTCAGTGAGACTTGGAGATTCCTCAAATTGGAGACATTTCTGAGAAAAAGGTTGATGTCATTAGCTCTGTCAGAATGACTTCCTCTCGCTCTCTCATATAGCTCTGGTAGAAACCTTATCTTGGTGATTGAACTATGACATATCATACTGTGGAAATGGGTCAAATCCAATGTTGTCCCTGATATGAGACACATTCATACAACACAATTTTCATACAACACAATTTCCCTCATGTCTTGAGTCCTGCGGTTCTGTGTTGTGTGTCTCTGGATGGGGAGCCACTGCAAGGCATTCAGGGAGAGCCAAAGATTGGTACTGGGTCAGATCTCAATAAGTTCAACTGGTGTGAAATGGCTAGCTAGTTAGCGATGCACGCTAGTAGCATTTCAATTGGTGAAGTCACTCGCTCTGAGACCTTGAAGTAGTTGTTACCCTTTCTCTGCCAGGGCTATGGCTTTTTTGGAGTGATAGGTAATGATGCTTCGTGGGAGGCAGTTGTTGATGTGTGCTGAGGGTCACCTTTAAGCCCAGGTTGGGGCAAGGAGAGGGGTTGAAAGCAATACTGTTACATAAGCAGTGCTTCTGGGCTGTCTGGGATACGTCCTTGGGAAGGAGAATACATTAAGCTCTATGACAAGAGCAGAGCAGTCAGCACTGAGTGTCTACAGGTTTGCACAATCAAGTCCAGTCTTACACTCTCCGTGGTTTTCTGTCTGAATGGTTAAGTTTCAGATTTAAACATGTTACATGAAGGCATCACTGAGTATATGTTGCTGACAAACGCAGTGGTTGTTGGGATTTATGGTATTCATTCATGTTATTTACACTAGTAGAGACGAATTCATTTTTTCTCCATTATTGTATAAAATCTGAGAATGCAATCATCTATCTCAGTTCAATAATGAAATATCCAGAGGCCTCATTTATAACCGTTGTGTTAATTTCACATTAAATATCTGCGTGCGACATTTCTGAAAAAACTACACATGTACAAAATATTGAGATTCATAAACTTTGTGCACCACATACACAGGCATGTTTCCTGTTATAAATCAGACCCCTCCTGAAACTGTACGCGCATGAACTAGCATTAAAACTCAGCCTAAAAAAAAACATAATTCACCTTTTATGGTGACAATAATACCCTTATTTGCTGTATACTTTGGAAGTATTCGAATTAGGCTGAGGCAATTTTCTGAAGGAAATAGCAGTAGCGAACTTGTTCAAATGTCTTTGGAGGGGATGGCAGAATGTTTTTACATTTCCTGTAGGCCTAGACTACCTGGCAGACAAAAAAGGTTTATGAAAGAGAAAATGTCAAATTGCTGTGGCTCTGTAAACAGATTGTTCGAATTTAATAGGGCCTAATGTTTTGCATTTACTATTTCATCTGGCCTATGCTGCACTGCCCGCTAATTCTCAAACATTGTCTACTTACAGTGGTAGCCTACACACTTCAATGCAAAATATCAACTGTCTATTCACCTGTTAAATTATACGTTATAAACCACGCTTCCTTTCTGATGCATAGAGCAAAATACTTAATAGCCTATTTAATATGCCCAATTACAGTGAGGGAAAAAAGTATTTGATCCCCTGCTGATTTTGTACGTTTGCCCATTGACAAAGAAATGATCAGTCTATAATTTTAATGGTAGGTTTATTTGAACAGTGAGAGACAGAATAACAACAAAGAAATCCAGAAAAACGCATGTGAAAAATGTTATAAATTTGAGAGCTGTGCATGGTAATTTGTTGTAGGCCATGGCTACTTAGGGAATATGAACCCATCATGGCCAGAAAAGGTAAAGAATTTATTCAGCAATTCTTTTGAAAATATGTCATGTGTAAAAATGAAATACTGTCTACTCGAGAAATGTGTAATTTCAGCATTCACATTTAAGCTACAGAAGTAGCCTACAACCTCCTGCTCCACCGTTAATAAACTGCACTCTGGAGCAAATGGCATAGAGAAAACCACTAGAAACTTGGTGCATGCATAGTCTAAAGTTTGTGGAAGGTGATCACATTTTCACGTTTTGCATTAAACTGAAAACCGCATGTTTTGTACACGCATGGTTTTTAAATGAGGCCACTCTGGAAAACGCTCTATCTCTCGCTACATACTTCAGTCTGAGACTACGATCATTCAAGTCGTTTGTGGTGATGTCAAAATGAGGGGCGTTGTACAAAACAAGGTCATCAGTGATTGGATCGTCTCTAACCAATATCAAAACCAAGTAGTAACGAAGAATTTTCAAACCACCGCTTTACCCACGTGTTCTGGCTCTGGCCCAACCGATCAGTTTCTGGGACCAATCAGACGGCCCCGAATGTGTTCCCATGTGGCGAAGGGAACTCAGATCCAGGTGAAGGGTCGGCGAGGCACTCAGATCCAGACTCATTGAGGAAAAAAACAAACATCCATGGTTGTGGTATTGTAAGGACCGATGCCGGAGATGAGAAGCAGGTACGGGGAGTCAACATTTAATAAGGAACATGCATGGAACAAGACAGGCACAGCGTCAGCAAAACAACGACATTCAACAATCAATGCAGCAGCAGGGAACGGAGATGGGGAACTGACAAATACAGGGGAGGTAATAAACAGGTGATTGAGTCCAGGTGAGTCCAATAATATGCTGATGCATGGGACGGGGAAAGGCAGGTGTGCGTACTGATCGTGGCAGGAGTGTGTAATGCTGGGGAGCCTGACGACCTTCGAACGCCAGGGAGAGGTAGCGGTAGCAGGCGTGACAGGTATAGCCAGGCAGACCGATTGTAACTCTATTCTGTATTCTCCTCTACATGACTCACTATTGTGTTCCTCTGTCTCAGCCATTGTGGTGGTGAGGTGAGATTTCAGTCCCATCACGTGACAATGACAGACTGTATAATGTCTCACTCATGGAGGATAATGGTAATTCAAACCTTTGTTATCAGCATGCTACAGTACTGCAACTCTTGATTTCCAATTGTCTGTCAGCCAGCTGAATCAAACAGCCTTTATACACTGTAGTCCTAATAGGTGCTAAAATGATGGAGCCTGGAGAAAGACACATCTATTTGGTAATAGTTTGTATTGAATTCTGAGAACAGCTGTGCTCGGACACAGGGAACACGAGGAAACAAATTGAAATCTTTAACGAAATGAGAACAATTCCCCTGACTTTTAAGAACTACTGTTGTTCTCAACTTGTACAGTATATGCTCTGTATTCACACCCAGGGGAATACAGGGTGAACAATTTGAATAACAATGTTCAATTGCCCAAACAGAGAAAATACTAACAAAGTTAATATTCTAGAGAAACGAGAAATGCCCAGAGATAATATGAGACATGCTGGGACATACACAGCCGCTTTGAAGAAGGGCGGCAAGGTTTTTAGTGCTCACAGTAAGCCTTTGTCTGCTCACTCCAGCTCATCCTCAACAAGTGAAATAAACATGCAAATCTCCACCCTGTGGACCCTCTGTGCACATTCACCAGACAGGATGGCCACTAGCTGATAGAGAAAAATGTGTAGGGTAAATTGATTCTCTGTAGATTCTCTGTGGTAAATGAGGAAATACTTTATTTCCATGGTACGGATTGATTGTTAAATATATAGATAAATCGCCCTTAGTCTGCTCATATTGTAGGACATTAATGTGCATAATTGCATGTGTTAGTGTGATGACTTTACTGTATGTCAGCCGGTAAGTATACATATTTTCATACATTTTGGTTTATTTAAGTGTTACGTTTAAATTACTTAGAGTTAAAAATATATATAATGTATACAATCATGTTCACACAGAGCTGAGTGAGAAAAGATTGTTTTCATCATGTGGGAAAGATGGAAAACATTATTTTGGAAGTGCCTGCTGTCAGAAACAGAAAGAAACAGTACAAGAGCAAGAGAGAGTGTGTGCATGAGAGAGACAGAAAGAGAGAGAGATTAAGAAAGAAAGAAAGAAAGGGAGTGTATGTGTTTGTGAGAGAGAAAGACTGAGTGAAAAGAAAAAGCAAGTGAGAGGATCAATTTCAGGACCCCCCCCCTCCCCTCGTTTTCAATCTCACAACCATTAAGAGGTTGTTAATACAACCATTAGATGACTTCACAATGTGTTTGTGATGTAGAGCTATCTGATAGCAGCAGCGGCAAATAAATTGCAGTTATTACTTTACACATACAAATGTGGCTAATGGCAAGAGTGAGTACTCAATCAGAGCCAGTTCTGTTTCTAGGCATAAGCGGCCGCTTAGGGCCCCGTAGCTGCTAGGGGGACCCCAAACCCCCAAAAAAGGCATGCAAATTAGATGGACAGTTAAATACACAACGTGCTAATTCAAAATTTGGTATTGCATTAACAGTTTTCCTCGTTATGTCAGTAATTATCTAGGTTTCCATTAAGTTGTACAGTGATTTTTTTGTTGACATTTCAGAAGTTTGCATAGAAAATAGATGCGACAACTGCCTGCTAGGGTGCGTTTCCATTGAACTGTATTGTGTCCATAAAAACAACTGGACATAATGACGTCACACCTAAAAAAAAAACGAATGTTTAATAAAAATGAAGAGGCTGATATGTTTCCAAATTGCGCATTAATAAATTGGCCACAGCCTGTCTGCCCTCCCACCTATCTGTTTGATGTCTCAGTTAGCCCGCAAAAGTAAGCATGGATAAGATGCAAAAATGGACTAATATTTGCCCCCTTGAGAAAATAAAGGTTTAGTGCCTGGCACATCAACATATTTTTCACATTGTCTGCTCTGGTATTTGAACCAGCGAACGCTGCCGGTCAGGACAATCCTGGTCCTGCAAAAAAATATATATAATTCAAATGTTGCTACATTGTTTTTGTCGAATAAACCTGTGTCAATGCTTAATACTGTAGGTAATGATTTCTAAAACTGCAAAAACGTTGTTCCATCTCATGGCAAAATGTGTAGAACAGCAGGTAATTGATACAAAGCAGGTGGTGATACAAAGTACATACAATACATAAAAGGTTAATCATCACCACAAGGCATCAGGAAGTCCTGAAACTTCCTGTTATCAACTCCAAACAGGA
Organism: Hucho hucho; assembly: GCA_003317085.1. Classification (NCBI taxonomy): domain Eukaryota; kingdom Metazoa; phylum Chordata; class Actinopteri; order Salmoniformes; family Salmonidae; genus Hucho; species Hucho hucho. The sequence continues at coordinate 572,444 of QNTS01000457.1, forward strand.
AATTGCCTCAGAGTAGCCTTGAGAGTTACAGTAGCTACTGCCATCTGGGGGTAAGGAGTGTGACTAGACGGTAGTGCTGTCTGAACTAAATGCATTTTAAACAGACAGTTCCTAACACAGCTCATGGCCATCCACTGAGAAAATATGTTATCAGTAGTTGTAATTGTCAGCTGTCAAAGTCACATCCTCCACCTGACCAGGCTGTTCTAATCATCTCTCAATTTTTTTTGTACCTTTATTTAACTAGGCAAGTCAGTTAAGAACAAATTCTTATTTACAATGACAGCCTAGGAACAGTGGGTTAACTGCCTTGTTCAGGGGCAGAATGACAGATGTTTACCTTGTCAGCTCAGGGATTCAATCTAGCAACCTTTCAGTTACTGGCCCAATGCTCTAACCACTAGGCTACCTGCTGCCCCAAGTATGAATCCATGAGTATTGATCAACTGATTATGGTGACTGGACAGGTTAATCAACTGCTAGCTCTTACCACCATCTTACTCCTCAGAGTAGGACTCTTTAAAAATCACCTTATCGACCAGCAGCACAGATAATATGTCCTTGAGCAGGTGATAAATGTATATTCCTGTAAAAACATCAATTGTTTGTCACAGTGTGTACATCTTCATGTTGGAATGTCTCTGAGGCTGAGGGAACAGGAGGAGAGACAAACTGAATCAGTGTGTGCATGTATGTGTGTGTGTGCCCATATGCATGTCAGTAGCGGTTCGTAGGTAAAATCACAGCGGAAGCCAAGCCCACTCTATATAAAAAAAGTATGTGGACACCCCTTCAAATGAGTGGATTAGGCTATTTCAGCCACACCCGTTGCTGACAGGTGTATAAACTCGAGCACACCGCCATGCAATCTCCATAGACAAACATTGGAAGTATAATGGCTTTACTGAAAAGCTCAGTGACTTTCAACGTGGCACTGTCATGCTGTAGGATGCCACCTTTCCAACAAGTCAGTTCGTCAAATTTCTGCCCTGCTAGAGCCGCCCCGGTCAGCTGGAAGTGCTGTTATTGTGAAGTGGAAACGTCTAGGACAAACAACGGCTCAGCTGCAAAGTGGTAGGCCACACAAGCTCACAGAACGGGACCGCTGAGTGCCCTTTCCTGTTACAGCATGACAATGCCCCATGCACAAAGCGAGATCCATACAAAAATGTTTTGTCGAGATCGGTGTGGAAGAACTTGACTGGCCTGCACAGAGACCTAACCTCAACCATCGAACACCTTTGGGATTAATAGAACTGCCGACTGTGAGCCGGGCCCAATCGTCCAACATCAGTGCCCGACGTTACTAATGCTCTTGTGGCTGAATGGAAGCTAATCCCCGCAACAATGTTCCATCATCTAGTGGAAAGCCTTCCCAGAAGAGTGGAGTCTGTTATAGCAGCAAAAGGGGGACCAAGTCCATATTAATGACCATGATTTTGGAATGAGATGTTCGATGAGCAGCTGTCCACATACTTTTGTTCATGTAGTGTAGTTGCCAGTTGACTCAATCCACCAAAAAAATCACAAGAGGTTTGACACCCACTATCTCAGATTGTTCTGAAATCCTTTCTGTAGTTAGAACCAGATAATATTAGCATTCCTGAAACATTATTTTGGTGAAATATAATTAGATTTTTGATAAATTAAGCTAACTGACTACACCCAAATTAGCCCTTTTGATTTGTAGGATTCACATAATATTCAACAAATAAAGTACCTAACATCCGATTTGGACCAAACTTCTTCCTACCATTGAGTAAGACGAGGAATTATTTTTAAAAGTCAAAAGTCACCCACGGACCCCCCACACCAATCCTACCCCAACAACCAGTATACGGTATTGGTTCTCTATGTTTGACAAATAGTATGGAGCTGCTGCTTGGAGTATTGCTTCTTCATCCTTTGTAATGTATTCCCTGTGAATCTGGTGGTGTTTTTTTTCCCTGTTCAGAGAAATTAGCCATTGTTGTCGCTTGCATTATTTAACATAATTAGTGTGAAAGTACCAGGTTTTGCGCAATCGATGCCACAGTTCCTGCTACTGCAACCACACCCTTTAATCCATGTTGCTGGTCTCTTGTGTTAATAAATGGATCACAACATTTTCTTTGCAACTTTGGGTGGAAAACCAATAGCTTTTGCTCTTGATCAAAATAGATTGTATGGTCCTCCTCACAATTCAAGCCAGTCCTCCATGAAAGCAATTCCATTTGTCCTTGTTTAAGGCTTAATTTATGTCCAGGAAACGGCCCTTCTGTGTGTGGTTTATTCCCTATAAAAAGGTCTGGATTAGTTATACCATTCCTGGTGAACAAGTAAACCATAAGCCTACAGCAGTTCTAATGGTTTCAATGTTATGTTATGGTCTCTAATGGTCTTCAATGGTAAAGTCCCAAGCACGCACTGTATAGTGTTTTGCAATGGTAATGGTATTGGGTTGGGTTGGGTTTAACTTCTCAGGGAGCAGCTCCTGAGGTGACGGTTTTGGAGAGCCTGGCGTGCCCAAAGTAAAATGCCTCCCATTCAGGCCCAGAAAATAGGATATGCATATATTTAGTACCATTGGATAGGAAACACTGAATTTTCCAAAACTGTTAACCATTTGTCTGTGAGTGAAACAGAACGGATATGGCAGGCAAAACCCCGAGGAATTTCTGTCCTGGAAAAAGTGATTTTGACACATTGCTCATTTGGGAACCCCTCCCTCATGAAAATGACCATATAAGGGCATATGAATGCAGTACACATCGCTTCCTTATGATGTCAGCAGCCTCGCGACNGCAGAAGTTCTTCAACAGGTAATTGATTTGTTTTCGCTGTGAAATGTGTTATGTGTGTGCCACGCTGGCTAATGAATTCATGGCTATGAGAAAGTATGTGAGGTGCTGTCCTCAAACAATCAAATGTAGAGCTTTCGCCGTAAAGCCTTTTTGAAATCTGACAACGCTGTGATATTGCCAAGAAACAGAGCTTTTGATGAGTATGAAACACTTGTATATTGGTAGATGTTTAATAATTCAACTTTGGGATTTTGAATTTGGCGCTTTACATTTTACCTGGTGGTGTCGGGAGTGGGTCGCTAGCGACCCACCGCTCCCTGTCTAGTTAATGGTAAATGTCACTAATCATACTAGATATAGAAATGTTTTTTTATAATTTTATTGAAAAACATATGACTGCCATGCAATGGTTTATAATTATTTTATTAGGGTTGCCACAACACTTTAGTCACTAGCCCATTTCTCCATCAAAGTTTTGGTCTTGTAGGAAGTCTTCATATGAGAATTGCAACATAAGGTTAGCCCTCAGAGAGCTGCCATTTGTTGGACTATTCAAGGAGAGTTGGGTTGAAGCATTAGGTTGCTAAAATAAGGACAAACTGATTCGCTTTCATGGAGGAGTGGTTTCAGCGCCAGTGATGTAGTACTCAAGTCCAGTCTCAAGACCACATATTGAACGTCTCGGTCTTGTCTAGGTGTCGGATACATTTGTACTAGGTCTTGAATCGGTCTCAGACACTGACTCGGCGCATAAAACCGCTTTGTCAGGACAAATATATACACTCCTTTCTTAACTAATTTCGGAGTGGTGGGACGCTAGTTCCACTTTAAATGCAACATTTTACACACATAAGTTATTTTCAAAGAGATGGCTAACAACAGAAAGCATGCTGCAATAATAAACACAGTTCCACTCACCAGTTGATGATAATTTGTAAATTAACTTCATGTTGAAAGTTATTTTTGAAAAGGGAGAACGCTGACAAATTAGCAGCAACATCACCTTTGATAACACTAATGCAAGCGACTTCCATGGCTAATTCTTCTAAATGGGGGGGAATCACTAGATTCACAGGGAATACATTACAAATGGTGAAGAAGCAATACTCCAAGCCGCAGCTCCATAATACTTGTCAAACATAGAGAACTGATACTGTATACTGGTTGTTGGGGTGGGATTGGCGTGGGGTGTGGGGGTCCGTGGGTGGCTTTTGACCATTATTGGATTCCTCATGTTTACTCAATGGTAGGAAGAAGTTCAGTCCAAATCAGATGTTGGGTACTTTATTTGTTGAATATTATGTGAATGCTAGAAATCAAAAGGGCCATTTTGGGTGCAATCAATTAGCTTAATTTATCAGAGATCAAATAACATTTCAACAAAATAATGTTTCAGGAATGCTAATCTTATCTGTTTCTAACTACTGAAACGATTTCCGAGCAATCTGAGATGGTGGGTGTCATGGTTTGCTGAAATGGCATGGAATGTCCAAGTTGCTTTTTGAATCTGTTATCAGCTGTGTCCTGTAAAAGAAGCCAAGCAAGACATATCATAATAAACTTAGGACCAACAGGCAGCAGATTACAAAGGATAACATCTTCTGCCTGCTGCAGGACATCAGTACAGAATACATGGGGCAAAAGATCCTGCTTCCTTACTGGCAACACAAACATACAGTACACACAAACATAGTACACACACATACACACATGCACTCCCCTGCGATCTGTGTCGTGTTGAAACATTGAGCTGCTTGGTTTCTAGGAGTCAGGCTGGAGGCTGTCTTGCCACTTTTTTTTCCAATCAGGAGCTCTGCGGAAACAATTAGGTGTCTGACAGCTCTGTTTCTTTTCCTGACTGAGAAAGCATCTGCCCCCAGGGCACTCACCTGTCACGTCAAACACACACCTACCTGTCCCGCTGCATGCTCCATAGCACCAGAAGCGTTACCCACTAGCGGAGCACTAACTCTAAAAATACATCAAGTCTCTTCTCCTCACAGAGCGTGAGAGCCAGACACAGAGAAAAAGACACAACGAGAGAGACAGAGAGAGAGAGAGAGAGCTGATTCCTCTTTACGTTTTTACACTCAGAAATCAAGTGGCTTTTATTTACCCGTCTCCATCCAAGCAAGACGGATGTGGACACAGTATTGGGCTGGGAATCCATCCCTCTATCTGAAGGTATTTTATATGGAGGTAGACACTATCTGAGAAACAGAGCCGAGCACAGCCCAGTACAGCCCTATCCTCTCTACATCCTGGACAGGGACAGCACAGCCACTCAACCCTGTCAAATATACATCTCCAAGGTTTCACTCCCTATACCATGACACAGCTGAACAATCAACAATCAGCCTTTTCAACTGCTTTTCATCACATTTTATATAGTTTACATAAATGTAGCAGATATTTTACTATCTGACTGTAGATTTGTTATTATCTGATGGGCAAAGCATGCAAACATGGGGAAAATAAGAGCAGAATGAATAACGATTTTTGAATAAAATACAACATAAACGTAATTAAGTGAGTCATGTCTTTTCAACAGGAAACCTCTTCTGAAATAAAGGAGAGCAGAAATTGAACAATAGAGAAGAGACGAGAAGCTAAGAGTCTTTCTTTCCAGCGGGAGCCTTAGAGAGGCATCTGTATCCTGTGCGAGAAAGGCTTCCTTCAGCATTCCCTTTCATGTTCTATAGCAGGGTTCTCCAACCATGTTCCTGGAGAGCAACCCTCCTGTAAGTTCACTCCAACCCCAGTTTTAACTAACCTGATGCAGCTGACCAGCTAATTATTAGAATCAGGTACACTAGATAAGGGTTGGAGTGAAAACCTACAGTAGCTCTCCAGTTGCAGGGTTGAAGAGCCCTGTTCTATAGTAAGCAGCTCTGGAAGACTAGGAAAGTCATAGCGCAGGAAAACATACCCATGGAAATCACCTGTGATAGTGGGAAAGACCGTAGAATCCTGCCTGTGTTGAAGTTAGCACCAGAGAGATCTGACTGATAAAGCATGAAGTTGATCTCAGGCGAACCATACTAATGCCCTCCATCACCTTGACCAATCCTCTTAGTGTTAGTGAAGTGACTGGAGTCGTTGAACTCCCTCAAAATACGTTTGCTTGAAAAAAGAGAAAAAAGCGGCAATAGTACTGTTTGTCCATTTTGAGATGCCGTAGCCAGTATACACTTTCTCAAAATAGTCAGAATTCATCTAAGAAATCTGTCATTCATTTTTATGTTTTTGTCGAAGAGATTTTAGTCGCACAGTTTTACATCTAAGATGTTTGGTGCAGTATTTTTCAATGAAAAAATGTGACTTTATTGAAGAATCCCTACTGACCAATCACCAACGAAGCGGCGTAGACTTCGGTTCGGAACTTCGGCTTGAATCCAGAAAAAATGCTGTGTGCCCGAACAGCCAGAGCCGAAGTCCAAAACAAACAAAAACGTCACAAAATGTCATCATAATATATGCACAAACTCTACCCAAACTGTTTCAACTGGGAAGCATGAGGAGTCTGTATTCTGCCTTTGTTTTACAATCACAGACCTAATGAGCAGTAGCCAGTATTATTAATCGATTTAGATCTCTGGAAGCAAGGTTTTATAAACCCTGACTGACTGTGGCTTTTCTCTGGTTGCCTCTGTCTGTCACTCAGGGTGGCTGACAGAACCCACTGGGCACACTATGTAATTTCAACATGGATAATTGGGTAATATTTAGTTGAGACATTGATCGATGAGATTACAACCTATTCACACTCAAAAAGACAATGTGTTATCACTATGCTTTCAACCATCTAAAAGCACAACCAAATTCCAATGGATAAACAATGTCTGATTTTTGGTTTAGTTGTCACCCAAATGTCTATCACTGGCCTTTAAACCATTTAAAAGCACAGCAAAGTTCAAATGTGAATACAATGTCCAATATTTGGTATATTTATACAATAGAGTAATGTGATATTACTGTAATCGCAGAACCAAGTGACCTGGATTGTAGTTGAGTTTACATAAAAACTACAGTACATGGTGCAAGTGATCAATGCCGTTCGAGATTCTGCATAGATTATTACAGTACTTGTGAAGATCTCCACAGACCTGCGATGACCTATGCATGCTACAGTATCTTGAACATGCACGTGTCATGACTTGCCCTGATGGGTGAGGATTATAGGCGCCAGATACCCCCCCCCTCTCTCCCCCCCACCAGTTTTATGACCAGTCATATTGTATAGAGTATTGAGAGTGGAATGTGTGAGTATGGAACACACAGAGAGACTTGGCCAAACTTTAAAATAAAAAGGTTGAATAATGAAACAATATTTCTGTATTCCAACCAGTTGGAAAGGTCGTTGGGCACTTAAAGAACAATCGTGTTAAATTTGTTAATAATTTGCAATGCAACTAAGGACAGAAGAACAACATAACTGTATCTCTGAATGTGTATAATTCTCAGTGATCAGATTCACATCCAAATGTTGAGGAACTGATATGATTAAATATGAAACTATTTGTGAGAAGATGTAATGTGATGTTAGCCTTCTAAATGACAGAATTGTTTTTCATATAAAGTCTTAACCAAGTCAGTGGCCACGCCCACATGTGCACAGACATTATGACAAATGGAGGGAACGCCCCTTTTTCAGAGAGCATGGAGCTGTAGCTACATGTTGAAATGGTTGGCAATTTAAATACAGGCCAGAGGACATGAAGACGCAGTCCACACCTCACGAATGGATAAGAAATCTTCAAAACTAAAGACTACACATTCACAGTCTGCAGCTGTAAATGTAAAATAGTCTAGGAAACTCGACCAAAGACGAGAGGAGAACATTTCCCTATCAAACGACCATTGGTATGTCTGATGTATCTATTATAACAGAGGACAAGCTACAACCACAAAATAATTCTGGGGAACACAACCAGAGACTTTCTGTCGACTGACTCTCCAGCAGATGGACCGGTGAATTCAACAGAGACAACAAAGACATGCGATCGAAAATATGTAAATATTTTCGAATGAGCGGCTCTTCATGTGCAAAGTATTAGCATTTCAATGAGCCTAGTTCTCAACTGTGTGTAGTGGGTCCCATTCTGTCTTTCCCGCTCTTTATCTGTCCCCACCCCTTTCCATTGTCTACCAATCCGTCATATTGGTTTAGTCCACTAGGGACATGTCATTGCATTGTGTTAGTAACCAATAGCCACCTCTTTGTGTGTTTATGTAATTCTGTGTGATAATTTAGTTAGTTAGTAAATAAATAATTAAGCCAATTTGTATATCGCTGATTCATCATTTATGCTAGGGTTCGTGCAGATATCCAAGGATTTTGCGACATTGATATAATGAGACTGATAGAAGGTAAACAATTAATTAATGACTGATTGATGACTGAAATGTAAGAGATATTTATATCTTTAAGAGTTAATTCAGAAAACGGTAACTTGTTAAATAAACATTTTCCGTGGTGCCCCAAGATTGCTAATGAGTTAATTGTTACGGGATTAATGTATTCATCGTAATAATTAAACATAGTTAATAGATTTTATAAAATAACAGTCAAACACATTAATTAATAGCCAAGGGACACGACACACGCTTTATATGATTAGATAGCCTTAACTTTAGGCTATTTACTGTTTCACAAAAGCACACTTTTATTGTGTTTGGTTGACAACCCAACCAAATATCAACATTTAAAGGAAATGTATCCTCTGCTTGGATAGTTCTATCTCTGCCACTGACTTAGTCTGGCTTTAATTCCAGTTTGTCTACAAATTAACAATTGATATGTTGGATTCATGTCTACATCGCAACCAAAATCTAAGTTATAGAATAAGACTACTTAAAATCAAACTTTAAATGCACTTTAAATGAAGTTTGATTTGGTTTAGTCCTAGTACTTGTATTTTTCAAAGTCAATAATTTTACTTGTACTTAACCCTTTCACACGTACCATCTCATAGCTGTGATCGTTCTACAGTGGTCTCTCAAGTGTACGTTCTCATCCTTGTGATTAGAACTTTCGTTTAGAATGTTTATTTAAAACGCTAGTTTCGAATGACAACAATCAACAATTGAGCTGGCCACACTTTTTTCAGAAACTATTTACACAAACACAGTCCTTACAAAGTTATGTCCAGAATGTGAGCAGTTTATTTTTGGATTCAACGTTCACAAAAGTAGCTACAGCATAACACAATCACCCTAATCGGAAAAATGTAGGCTACATTTGTCCTCGCGCTGAGGAAAGATTGACGCAACACAAGTGGTCATATTTTCTAACTCTCGGCTGACATAAATTACAACATGAATTAGTTAATAGCAATTACTGTGTATAATTAATCACATCACAGGTGAGCTCACCATTGACCGAAATAATTAGGTAAAACACTTTCTATATGTCGAAAGTAAACGAGTTTCAGCGCGCAGCCATGCTCCTTTTCCTCACAGACACCAAAGATAATAAGAGAAGACAAGATGACTTTGGTCTGTTTATAGTATGCACGTTGAAGGGATGTGTCGTCTACTATAGTTCACATCCCACCATTCATTTCCGGAAGTCCTCAAAAAATGAGTGAACCCTTACTCACCTCATTTTGCTATAACATCTTTGGTCAAACAGACGATTATGTGAAACCCAGAATGCATTGTATGTCAACAAACATGGCTACACAGCTGGAATATTTTACACACAGAATATGTGCCCATTACAATCTATGCAAGAATCAGAATGCACGATTTGTCACCTGTAATTGAAAACGTGAATTAAACAGTGAATATATAAATAATTACCACACAAAACATTTTCTGATAGTGATTTATTGATACAAGTGTCGCGTGCTCAACGTAACCTCTCACTCCCACTCTGAGCCACTCAGTGTTGTTGTTTATGTATGTAGCTAGTGAGCTAAGCTGTAGCATTAGCAATGTCTTTCAAAAGGAGACCACTCACAAATGTGGAAATTCTGGAGATTTTTTAAAATTCTGACAATGAGTCTGAGTATGAAAGTCAGGAATCTGATTCTGACAGTGACAGTGAGGAGCTGCCCCCCAACCTTGTAGCCATTGAGAACCCTGAATCTGAGGTTCCCTTGTCCACTGACGAAGTACCAGGT
>QNTS01000457.1:586981-640177 GCA_003317085.1 Hucho hucho
ACTTTGATAGAAACGCACACATTTCCAAAGTTATTATTAGTAACGAAAACAACAATGACTGCGATGCTGGCAAAAGAAGGAAAATGTGAACACGTGTGCAGATCGTTCCGATGAGAAAAGGTCTGCAGACTTGAACTGCACAAACAATTAGGAAGTGCTTGGGGAATTTTGTCCGGGTCAGAAATGTCCCAAAAATGTAATTGTCCGCAAAAGTAAAAATGACTATTTTTATGTGAATGAACGAGGAGGCGGAACACAGCTCAATTCAAACTGCTCTTAGAAAATAAAAACTTTTTAGAAAATCATTGGAAGTTGAAACAGCCTATAAATAAAAACAGGCTAAATTCCTTGTTTTGAGGGCAGCGCGGATTAAATGTATTGTTGAATAACAATCACATTCTATTATGGAGAGAACGTCATAACATCATCACGTGCATAAAATAACTCACGCTGGGGCGACCGTTAGAGATATTTTGAACTCACGCATGAAAGGGTTAAGTATGTTTTGAATGAAGTATTGTATTTCGCTGCCTTTTTAAAACATCCGTTACAGAGTAGAATTTTGTAGGCTATCCATAATATTAGATCATGAGGGCACGGAAAGTTTGCGAGAGCCCCTCGGCGCCAGAAAAAAATTATCATTGTCAGTGACCAAATGATGCATCGTGCCAATACAGGCCAATCAAATCAAGCTAAGTTAGCTAGTTATCTACATGGCTAACCACAATCCGATGGTGATAGCTATTATGGCTAATGTTAGCGCATTGATGTCACTATGTGTGGAGGTGGCTAGCTAGCTAGTTAGCCATGTAATTTATCTGGGCTAGCTAATATTAGGATAACGTCAGCAAGTGAACTAGCTAGCTAGGTAACGTTAGCTTCCTTGGTCATGTCATACAGTATTTAGAGACCTAGGATTTTTGTATATGTACTGTACTGTACTGTCTGTATAAATTAGCATAACGTTCATCTAAAAGCCAGAGACTCAGTAAGTCTAACTGTGAATATAACACAATAGGTACAGCAAGACATGGAGTCATTAACATTAGACAACTTTTTAGGTTTGAGAATATCTGACAAACTCACTTCAGTCTCAGTATCTGAGAATAACAAGAATGGAAAGTCTGTGTTTGGACTATTGTAATATCAGTGATATGATGAACTAAGGGCCCTATTCAATCAGATCCGAGGTGGAAGGTAGAACTGTGTTAAAGCTGTGAAATCCACAAGTGTCCACAAGCTTCTTCTGGCATTATACGTAAAGCGGGCATTGCCATTGGCTGCACAGAGCTGCAATAAGAGAAAGCTATGCAGCCTTGTTTACAAGTTCAAACACTGGAATGTGAGATGTAATCTACAACTCGATTAGGCTGATAGAAATCCTCATTTTTTTATGTAATGATTTTCCATTCTGAACATCTAACAGGAGAGGGACGGAGTGGCATTGGTACAATGATAACGAGCAGCTGCTCCCCTAATTGACAGATCCAATGCAGTTACCCCTCCAACACAGCCAAACATCAGCTATGCAGGTTTCAGCTATCGCCGGTAAAAAATGTATCTGAATGAATAGAGGCTTTACTGTTAGTTAGGATAGTAGAATACACAATATGCAATTTCTAAATGTGGTAGTGCAACAGCAGTTTTCCTTTTGTTATGTCAGTCAGTAGCTAGGTTTCCATCCAATTGGCGACGGATTTTCATGCGAATATTCTAAAATCTGCATAAAGAAAATATGCAAATTTTCCCACCAGTGGTGTGACCAAACGGACTTAAAAATAAAAATCAGTGCGTGTTGACATAGTGCACACAAAATGTAATTTTTCACTTAGGTTTTCACGTTCCGAACAAAAATCTAAAGTGTAATGTGTTTCCACTGTATTTTCAACTCTACCGACAGTTTTGTCACAAAAACTGCTGGGTTAAATAGCAAATGTGCCTACTCTGGTCTTGGCACGTGTGCTCTAGCCAACAGCTCGCAGATACTGTGCAGGTAGGCTAGTTTACATGATGAGATTATTATGAATAAGAGCAAGAATATTTTGATTTGTCAAACATCGATCATCATGTCACCAGAATCAGACCCTCGATATTTATTGCATCAAGATCTCCATGCACTTTTACTACCCTGTGAATTTCATCGTAAGTTATTTAATCTGTAGCCTAATAAATTACAGACCAGGCACGCAAGGCACGTGCCCAGGGCCTCTGACCTCATGTGGGCCGCCATTGATTTTTGTTAGTCATTCTCACATAGATAGTGTCACGATCTTCAATGACGGACCAAGGCGCAGCGTGCCGGGTTGAGAAAAACATGTTTATTAGTAAAACTCACTGAAACAAAAAAACAAAACAAAGATCGGACATGCACTGTGTGGCGCATAGACACCTACAAACAAAAGTGAACATAGAATGCCCACCCCAAATCACACCCTGACCAAACCAAAATGAGACATAAAAAGGCTCATACAGGTCAGGGCGTGACAGTACCCCCCCGCCAAAGGTGCGGACTCCGGCCGCAAAACCTGAACCTATTGGGGAGGGTCTGGGTGGGCATCTATCCACGGTGGCGGCTCTGGTGCGGGACGTAGACCCCGCTCCACCTCTGGCTCCCTCTGCTTTGGTGGCGCCTCTGGGGTGGGGGCCCTCGCCGCCGACCCTGGACTGGGTACCCTCGTTGCGGGCCCCGGACTGGGCACCCTTGTTGCGGGCCCCGGACTGGGCACCCTCGTTGTGGGCCCCGGACTGGGCACCCTCGTTGCAGGCCCCGGACTGGGGACTGTCTCTGGAGGCTCCGGACTGGGCACCCTCGTTGCGGGCCCCGGACCGGGCAACCTCGGTGCGGGCCCCGGACCGTCTCTGGAGGCTCCGGACCGTCTCTGGAGGCTCCGGACTGGGGACCTTCTCTGGAGGCTTCGGACTGGGGACCGTCTCTGGAGGCTCCGGACTGGGGACCGTCTCTGGAGGCTCCGAACTGGGGACCTTCTGTGATGACCCCGGACTGGGGACAGTCTCTGGAGACCCCAGGCTGTGGGGAAGCACTGGAAATCTGGTGCTGGGAGCAGTGGCAGGACGTGCCGGGCCCTCGATGCGCATGGGGGACCTGGTGCGTGTAGCAGGGAGAGGACGTGCCGGGCTCTCGATGCGCACAGGGGGCCTGATGCGTGGAGCAGGGACAGGCCGCGCCGGGCTCTCGATGCGCACAGGGGACCTGATGCGTGGAGCAGGGACAGGCCGTGCCGGGCTCTGAAGACGAACAGGGAGCCTGGTGCGTGGAGCAGGGACAGGCCGTGCCTGGCTCTGAGGGCGCACAGGGGACCTGATGCGTGGAGCAGGGACAGGATACACTGGGCCGTGGAGGCGCACTGGAGGTCTCGAGCGTACAGCCTGCACAACCCGTCCTGGCTGAATGGCTAATATGCCCGGCCACTGCGGGGCGCTGGCACAGGACATACTGGGCTGTGGAGACGCACCGGAGACACAGTACGCAGAGCTGGCGCAGGATATCCTGGTCCGAGGAGGCGTACTGGAGACCAAGAGCGCTGAGCCGGCACACTCCTTCCAGGCTGAACACTCCCCTTAGCTCGACAGATGCGGGAAGCTGGCATGTCGCGCACCGGGCTGTGAACACGCACTGGTGACACCGTGCGTTTCACCACCTCACACGGTGCCTTACCAGTGCGATGCTCCCTCTGGTAAGCACGGGGAGCTGGCCCAGGTCTCCAATCTGGCCCAGCCAAACTCCCCGTGTGCCCCCCCAAAAAAAATTGGGGGGCTGCCTCTCGGGCTTAAATGCCAGCCGTGTTCCCGCATACTTCTCCTCGTAAAAGCGCCGCTCCGTCTTTGCTGCCTCCAGCTCCTCCTTGGGATGGCGGTATTCCCCTGCCTGCCTCCAGGGTCCCTTACCGTCCAGGATCTCCTCCCATGTCCAGGATTCCAGATAACCACGCTGCTTGGTCTCTTGGTGGTGGGAAGTTCTGTCACGATCTTCAATGACGGACCAAGGCGCAGCGTGCCGGGTTGAGAAAAACATGTTTATTAGTTCAACTCACCGAAACAAAAACACGAAACAAAGATCGGACATGCACTGTGTGGCGCATAGACACCTACAAACAATGTTAACTTCCCACAAGGAAAGGAGGGAAAAAGGGCTATTTAAGTATGGTTCCCAATCAGAGACAACGATGGACAGCTGTCCCTGATTGAGAGCCATACCCGGCCAAAACAAAGAAATACAAAAGTGAACAATGCCCACCCCAAATCACACCCTGACCAAACCAAAATGAGACATAAAAAGGCTCATACAGGTCAGGGCATGACAGATAGCATATGTACAGTCGTGGCCAAAAGTTTTGAGAATGACACAAATATACATTTTCACAAAGTCTGCTGCCTCAGTGTCTTTAGATGCTGGAAAAGGCATTGTTCATCACCAAACTGTTCCTGGATGGTTGGGAGAAGTTGCTCTCGGAGGATGTGTTGGTACCATTCTTTATTCATGGCTGTGTTCTTACCATTCTTAGCCACTCCCTTGGCTGAGAAGCAACCCCACTCATGAATGGTCTCAGGATTCTTTACTGTTGGCATGACACAGGACTGATGGTAGCACTCACCTTGTCTTCTCCGGACAATCTTTTTTCCCGATGCCCCAAACAATCGGAAAGGGGATTCATCAGAGAATATGACTACCCCAGTCCTCAGCAGTCAAATCCCTGTACCTTTTGCAGAATATCAGTCTGTCCCTGATGTTTTTCCTGGAGAGAAGTGGCTTCTTTGCAGCCCTTCTTGACACCAGGCCATCCTCCAAAAGTCTTCGCCTCACTGTGCGTGCAGATGCACTCACACCTGCCTGCTGCCATTCCTGAGCAAGCTCTGTACTGGTGGTGCCCCGATCCCGCAGCTGAATCAACTTTAGGAGATGGTCCTGGCGCTTGCTACTGAAAGAACCCGCGGGACTTCGGAAGAAGTGTTGTTAACTTGGCGAGAGGAACTTCAAGAACTAATAAGCTATTTACCAACTAAATCCACATTAGAATGACCGTCGCTATAGGAACGGACACTTCGGGAACAACACGTTTCGTTACTACTGCCGTGCACAAAGGAACGTCCATTGGTACCAACTGTCTCCTTATTGTTACTAAGGTAGCACCACCCTCCTTTTGAAGCTTTCCAGTCTGTTATTCAAACTCAATCAGCATGACAGAGTGATCTCCAGCCTTGTCCTCGTCAACACTCACACCTGTGTTAACGAGAGAATCACTGACATGATGTCAGCTGGTCCTTTTGTGGCAGGGCTAAAATGCAGTGGAAATGTTTTTTGGGGATTCAATTCATTTGCATGGCAAAGAGGGATTTTGCAATTAATTGCAATTCATCTGATCACTCTTCATGACATTCTGGAGTATATGCAAATTGCCATCATACAAACTGAGGCAGCAGACTTTGGGAAAATCTATATTTGTGTCATTCTCAAAACTTTTGGCCACAACTGTATGTGGCATAATTCATGGCAAAATGTTAAGAATTGCAGGAAATTGTCTTGAAAACGTCCCCCATTGATTCTGTTAGTCACTCTCACACAGATATCGTATGAACATGTTCACAATTGCAGGAAATTAGCTTTAAAACTGCTAAATGTTCTCTCCATCACATGGCAAATTGTGTAGAATTGCAGGAAACTAGCTTTAAAATGGCAAGGTTTTCTCTCCTCCCCACTGCAAAATGAGTATAATTGCATGAAATACATTTTAAAAAGGCAAAATGTTTTCTCTGCCCATGGAAAAATGTGTTGAATTGCAGAGAATTTGTTAAAAGCTACATGTTTTTCTATGGGGCGACCTCTAAGGGGCCCAGAAACCCTTTCTTTAAAAAAAATGTGGGCCCCTCCACATTGTGGAGGCTACGTGGGTGTGTGGTACACCAGTGACCTTTGGTTTCCATTTTGCTGTCAAAACCAGTTGGCAAACACGCTTACTAGCCCTGTAAGTCAATCAATGGGGCTCACACAAACAATAACATGTATAGTGATGGCAATTACAGTAACAGCTTTATTAAATTAGTGCAAAAGACAGACATAACTCATTCAAAATATCATATCTTTCTTTGCTTTATCATGAATCATGGGGTCTTCCACACAAACCATACACACTTTTTTTTACAAGCGCAAAAACGAACCACCAATTCAATAGCTTTCCTTGACCTCTTTGTGTGACTCCGGGGGGGTTTAAGTGGCAGTGAAACAAGACCATGTAACACAAGGCAGACAGATTGCCGATCTTCAGAGCAAATGAAAACTCCAGATCGGGGGTTGGAACCGGTTCCAGTTTAAAGGAACAGAATTAGAACAGGGAACGAAAATGATCTATACTGTTCAGGAACAGAACCGTTATTTGAAAAGCATGGGAACCGGTTAATAACGTTAGTTTACGCTCCGGCCATTTTTTTCGGTATAAATGCAACAAAGCGTTTATGCAAAGCCCTCACTCTGTCACTCAGAAACGTATTCCAGCGTCTCCCTGCCAGCTGAAATGTTTTGCCAGCTGAAAATCTTTGCCAGTGTGTGCGTAGGCTACCTGCCCCTCCCACTACTGTAGCCTACTGACATTATAAGCATGATTCAGAAATTAGGGAGGGATTTTAAATTAGAAAAGACGTGATTCACTTTTTCAATGCTAGTTAAGGATACTACAGTTGAAGTCGGAAGTTTACATACACTTGGTTGGAGTCATTAAAACTCGTTTTTCAACCACTCCACAAATTTAGTTTTGGCAAGTCGTGCATGACACAAGTAATTTTTCCAACAAATGTTTACAGAAAGATTATTTCACTTATAATTCACTGTATCACAATTCCAGGGGGTCAGAAGTTTTCATACACTAAGTTGACTGTGCCTTTAAATAGCTAGGAAAATTCCAGAAAATGATGTCATGGCTTTAGAAGCTTCTGATGGGCTAATTGACATCATTTGAGTCAATTGGAGGTGTACCTGTGGATGTATTTCAAGGCCTACCTTCAAACTCAGTGCCTCTTTGCTTGACATCATGGGAAAATCAAAGGAAATCGGCGAAGACCTCAGAAAAAAATTGTTGACCTCCACAAGTCTGGGTCATCCTTGGGAGCAATTTCCAAACGCCTGAAGGTACCGTATCCATCTATACAAACAATAGTACGCAAATATAAACACCATGGGACCACGCAGCTGTCATACAGCTCAGGAAGGAGACGTGTTCTGTCTCCTAGAGGTGAACGTACTTCGGTGCAAAAAGTGCAAATCAATCCCAGATCAACAGCAAAGGACCTTGTGAAGATGCTGGAGGAAACAGGTACAAAAGTATCTATATCCACAGTAAAAACGAGTCCTATATCGACATAACCTGAAAGGCCGCTCAGCAAGGAAGAAGCCACTGCTCCAAAACTGCCATAAAAAAGCCAGACTACAGTTTGCAACTGCCCATGGGGACAAAGATCGTACTTTTTGGAGAAATGTCCTCTGGTCTGATGAAACAAAAATAGAACTGTTTGGCCATAATGACCATCGTTATGTTTGGAGGAAAAAGGGGGAGGCTTGCAAGCCGAAGAACACCATCCCAACCGTGAAGCATGGGGTTTTGTGGGGGCTTGCTTCAGGAGGGACTGGTGCACTTCACAAAATTGGTGGCATCATGAGGAAGAAACATTATGTGGATATATTGAAGCAACATCTCAAGACATCAGTCAGGAAGTTAAAGCTTGGTCGCAAATGGGTCTTCCAAATGGACAATGACCCCAAGCATACTTCCAAAGTTGTGGCAAAATGGTTTAAGGACAACAAAGTCAAGGTATTGGAGTGGCCATCACAAAGCCCTGACCTCAATCCTATAGAAAATGTGTGGGCAGAACTAAAAAGCGTGTGCGAACACAGAGGCCTACAAACCTGACTCAGTTACACCAGCTCTGTCAGGTGGAATGGGCCAAAATTCACCCAACTTATTGTGGGAAGCTTGTGGAAGGCTACCCGAAACGTTTGACCCAAGTTAAACAATTTAAAGGCAATGCTACCAAATACTAATTGAGTGTATGTACACTTCTGACCCACTGGGAATGTTATGAAAGAAATAAAAGCTGAAATAAATCATTCTCTCTACTATTATTCTGACATTTCACATTCTTAAAATAAAGTGGTGATCCTAACTGACCTAAGACAGGGATTTTTTACTAGGATTAAATGTCAGGAATTGTGAAAAACTGATTTTAAATGTATTTGGCTAAGGTGTATGTAAACCTCCGACTTCAACTGTATATTTATCATGTTTCACATTGGATTTATTAACTACAAAATGTATGGTTTTTAATTCTGGTAGATAGCTCTGGTCCAACGTTAAGCCAACTCTCTAAAGTTCAAAGATATTCTAAGTTCCTCCAGGTATCCGTGGGCCTAATTCAGATAATGCATGTCATATCAAGATGCCCAATGCTTCAAGCCAAGCCTCCTCCCCCACCTGCAAAATTTGTCACATCTCGCGCATAGCAAGCTGTCTATGCACACTGATTGGTGAAGTTATTTAATGTTGAGCTGAATGTAAAAAAAAAAAAAAAACAGAAAAGGAACAATATAAATTATTACTTTTTTGGGGTTTGAACTGTTTCAGAACATTATTTTGCAGGTCGGACCAGTGAAACGGGACAAAAAAAAATAATGGTTCTGTTCCGAATTAAACAATTGAAAAATTATTTTGGTTCCAACCCCAAAAATAGATTTACATAAAAAATAGGAAACACTTCGATAGGATTAGAAATAGTGCCTAAAGTCCACAAAAAGGTTTCAGTTTTTTTTTGTAGGGTAATTGAAGAGCCTCTACATATTAAATATATGTAGTATACTTTTTTAAAGGTTTCACACCATTACTATAAAGATATTGTTTTCCACTCCATGACAACTAATGCAATAGAAACAAAATAAATCAAAAAAGACTCTTCTGACTTGAGAAGGCTTATGGCTACCATCTTGCCCTAAGAGACCACAAGCACAAGCACTTTCTCTCATTACAGTAGGAAACAAGATAATATAAAGTAATACATCAAAAAGTAAATGCTTTTCCCCATCCAGTACCCAGTAGCTCAGACTATGCAGTGTTTCCTTGCCCAGCGAAAGAGTCCATTTAGGCGGTGGCGTCCATGACAACACAGCGATGGAGGGAGGAGACAGGCGGGCAAGGTATGGGAGAGGGACGGGCAAGGGAGAAGACCAGGGGCAACGACAACTGTTCAGGTGAGGGGGAACAGAGCTAGGGGTGGTAATGGACGTAGAGGTAGAGGTGAAGGGGGGGTAACTAAAACCTGGTGGGGAGCCTGGGCCCACGCCTGGGTGAGATAACGTTGGGACACCCAAGAAGCTCAATACCACAGAGGTCCAGTCTGAACTGTGTTTTTTAAATTGTTTGCTAGTTGTTGTCGTTATGGTGAGACGTCTTCTCTTTCCTTAGGCTTGGTCACGTAGGGGAGATATGTTGTTTCTCTTCAGTGTTGCAAGTAGACTACAGTAGATTTCAGCACAATTTACAGGCCTGAAAGGAGAGAACAGACAAAGGAGAAGAGAGAGGGGACAGAGAGAGGAAGAGAAAGATAAACAGATAGTTAAGGGTATCTTCAACACAGATCAGTTGCAATCAATTACACAAGACAGGTGATAGGTATCCTACATTAAAGATTCAGGATGGAGAGGACAGAGAAGATTGAAATACACACCATTGGTTTAGATTTAGACAGAATTTAGAAAATCAATGATTGGTCTTTTTAGCTGGACATGGAAACATTTCTGGGCTTGACAATGACACGTCCTCCTCTGTCATGTCCCAGTTGAATGGGACAATATGCATGTATTTTCTATAGTGGTAATGTATCACACACTTCCGAAAACCAGCAGAAAAAAACATGTATTGCAGCCTGGTTCCTTTATATCTACACAGGGTCATTTATGAAGAGTTACATACAAGTAGAGTAGTAAAGATATCATAAATATCTTAAAATTATATAAAACAGATTACAGCATGATAACTTTTAATACACAGGCTGTTACAGATAGTGCTATCTGTATATACTGTACCTTTCCTTACACACAGACACACATACACACCGCAATATGAAATGTGAGATGTTATCAATCCATCTGCCTGTCTCTCTCTGTGCCATCCCTCTCCTCTGGACTAGTCTCCTTTCCTCTACGCTGTCACCGTGGGCTGTACTCAGAACTCTCTCCATATCTGTTTCTCTCTTTCTCTGTTTCTCCATTATGACATACTGTAGCCACTGTATGAGTGTGGTTGTTTTTCAGCCCTGTCTGGACAGAAAGAACAGACCCTTCAGGACCATAGGACTGATCCTGCCTGAGCTCACAACTCCGTGTAGAAGTGTGTGTGTCGTTCCTGTTGAAAGTGGAGACAAGCTCTCGCTCTGCCGCAGAGCAGCTGTGTTGCTCAGGTCTACATGCTACACAGATCTGCTATGTGAATGGACATTAAAAAGGAAATTTCTTTAGGCCAAAGAAGAGGCATTTTATATCTGATACACAGAAAGAGATGACATTTCCTGACTTTTACTGAAGACCTGTGAGTCTTCAGCTGTCAGTTCAAGAACAAATGCAGCGTAAGGGTTTAGGTTTATGTAGGTTTTCTTTTCGAGATCTACAAGTAAAATGCATGCAGTGTATAAGAAGTTCATAAGTATCAAGTATATACATTTACATGATCACACTACTATTACTTTCCTTGTTAAATTGAGCATATGGCACATTTAGTCAGCTTGATATGTATTCTGACTGCAGCTACAGCTGTCTACAGCTTCCTTTATTTGTTTAAGATTTTCGGGGGTTGATGTAAGACTTTTCTGTTTTATTTGATGTGATATCTGTCTCTTTCTTTTTCTGTCTGTCTTTCCTCCTCTGTCTCAAAGAAGACTAGAGAGTAGTTTTGAGAAATGTGAAATGTAATTTTGCGAGACATTCTGAAATGAATTGGCCCGTAGACAACATTTTTCAGAGCGATCGAAGTGTGCCTGATTCAATGGGGGGAATATCTAATGGGAGGTACTATTGGTTTTCCACTGGCCCTCTTTTCTATTGTGTAGGTGTAAGAGATTCTGAAAAGGAAATATAAGTTGAACACTCTGGAGCTGCATGAGATAGGTTTTGAAAATGTAATGAGACTCTGGGAACCTTTATTCATGCATGCAGGCCTTGAAACATACCAATTCTTCCCCTTCTGGCTAAAAACTCATGGCCTGAAACATGAAAATACACAGATAGATCAATTCACCTCAAATCTCACATGGAGGCAATGAAGTCCAGCAAGGAGCGGGTAAAAGAGACCCTTCCATCCTTCACTCCCACCCACCTGAGTGAGAATGTGGAAGAAAATGTGACCAGCACACCTGCTGTACCTGGAGAGGCTGAGACGAGGAGGGAATGACGGAGAAAGAAAGAGAGAGAGACAGGGGGGAGATGGAGAGAGAGAGAGAGAGAGAGAGAGAGAGAGGGAGAAAGGGACAGAGGAGGAGGCAAAGAGAGAGAGAGAGAGAGAGAGAGAGAGAGAGAGAGAGAGAGGGATAAAGGGAGACAGACGGCTGTTTGATCTAATCACCATCACCTTAATTGGGTGAAAGTGCTTCTGGCAGCAGTCAGCTGGAGTTGGAGCAAATGTGATAGCTCACAGGAGGGCTGCCCTCGTAAACTCCAGTCCAGCAGAATTACCATCCTCCCTGCCTGCCTGTGGATTTACCTTGCTCTCCTCCATCTTCATCTCATTCTCAATGTCAATAAATCAGGAGACAAGTCCCACAGCATATGGTTAGCCATATCCAATATCTGCTACATTTCTGAAGAGAAGGAGGAATGCAAAGTTTGCCTTTTGAACATATAATCATATAGCAGCAACCCTCACTGTCACTCTCTGCTTCCCATTATGGCATCAACGAGAGTAGTTCTGACAAAACTAGAACCAACTCAAATAAAACATTTGATAGCATGAAAAGAAAATCAGCACTCTTCAAATGATTCTTTGCCAAACATGAAATACAGTGAGGGAAAAAAGTATTTGATCCCCTGCTGATTTTGTACGCTTGCCCACTGACAAAGAAATGATCAGTCTATAATTTTAATGGTAGGTTTATTTGAACAGTGAGAGACAGAATAACAACAAAATAATCCAGAAAAACGCATGTGAAAAATGTTATGAATTGATTTGCATTTTAATGAGGGAAATAAGTATTTGACCCCTCTGCAAAACATGACTTAGTACTTGGTGGCAAAATCCTTGTTGGCAATCACAGAGGTCAGACGTTTCTTGTAGTTGGCCACCAGGTTTGCACACATCTCAGGAGGGATTTTGTCCCACTCCTCTTTGCAGATCTTCTCCGAGTCATTAAGGTGTCGAGGCTGACGTTTGGCAACTCGGACCTTCAGCTCCCTCCACAGATTTTCTATGGGATTAAGGTCTGGAGACTGGCTAGGCCACTCCAGGACCTTAATGTGCTTCTTCTTGAGCCACTCCTTTGTTGCCTACCGGCACACAAAACCCAGTAACAGTACGACCTTATGGGTAGGTGTTGGGTAAAAGTTACGGGACCGACTCCCTTCCTCCAAGAGTGGGTTCTAAACTGCCTACATGGCCCCGTCCATCGTCCCTTTGATGCGGTGAAGTTGTCCTGTCCCCTTAGCAGAAAAACACCCCCAAAGCATAATGTTTCCACCTCCATGTTTGACGGTGGATATGGTGTTCTTGGGGTCATAGGCAGCATTCCTCCTCCCCCAAACACGGCGAATTGAGTTGATGCCAAAGAGCACCATTTTGGTCTCATCTGACCACAACACTTTCACCCAGTTGTCCTCTGAATCATTCAGATGACCATTGGCAAACTTCAGACGGGCATGTATATGTGCTTTCTTGAGCAGGGGGACCTTGCGGGCGCTGCAGGATTTCAGTCCTTCATGGCGTAGTTTGTTACCAATTGTTTTCTTGGCTATGGTCCCAGCTGCCTTGAAATCATTGACAAGATCCTCCCGTGTAGTTCTGGGATGATTCCTCACCGTTCTCATGATCATTGCAACTCCACAAGGTGAGATCTTGCATGGAGCCCCTGGCCGAGGGAGATATTTGTTTCTTCCATTTGTGAATAATCGCACCAACTGTTGTCACCTTCTCACCAAGCTGCTTGGCGATGGTCTTGTAGCCCATTCCAGCCTTGTGTAGGTCTACAATCTTGTCCCTGACATCCTTGGAGAGCTCTTTGGTCTTGGCCATGGTGGAGAGTATTGAATCTGATTGATTGATTGCTTCTGTGGACAGGTGTCTTTTATACAGGTAACAAGCTGAGATTAGGAGCACTCCCTTTAAGAGTGTGCTCCTAATCTCAGCTCATTACCTGTATAAAAGACACCTGGGAGCCAGAAATCTTTCTGATTGAGAGGGGGTCAAATACTTATTTCCCTCATTAAAATGCAAATCAATTTATACAATTTTTCACATTTGTTGTTGTTATTCTGTCTCTCACTGTTCAAATAAACCTACCATTAAAATTATAGACTGATCATTTCTTTGTCAGTGGGCAAACGTACAAAATCAGCAGGGGATCAAATACTTTTTTCCCTCACTGTACTTCTCAAAGTCCATCATCCAGTAATACAGGCGTGACTAGACTAGACACAGTATAAAACATGACATTAGAGAACAATGTCAGGGTAAGAGGGTAAGAGGGCGAGAGTTTATCAGCCAGGTAACATCATGCCTATTAAATTATAACAAAGGGATTAAAAGAGGAATAATGAATATTACCAAAGAGGAGGAGGAGGATCCCATTTCTCCTTCTCCTAAATAATCTGCTCCTGTAACTGAGTGGATTAGAGCAGAGAACTTGGCTGTTTGGGCAGAAAAGTAGATTTAAACATCACTGTGAAGGAATTGTTTTTGGCAGACTAAGGCAGGGAGTCTGCCTGGGTATATTCCCCTATTTGTGGATGAATTGCGTTTTCTCTCTATGAGATTCATCAGCCAGTCTTTTATCAGATCTCTAGCCGCTTATAAAAGCCCACAGAGCTCATCTTGGCCTCTGAGACAAACACTAACAACAATACACCCACACAGGGAATACATATAAAATATGCCCTAAAGAGCCTCATCAACATTTTAGCCTTTAACTGATAGCTAATAACAGGAGCATCATTGTGAATGTGTCCAAATGCAGTCAACATTATACTGCTATAGCACACCATCCAGCATCTCTGTTAGATTGGAAACCAGGCAGTGTTGGACTGTGGTGCTGGGCTGATGATTCTGCATAGACTGCATAGAGGAGATTGCAGGAGGTTGACTGAGCCTTGAGACAGCCCAATGGGAGTGGGAGAGGAAATGTCAACTTGTTTAATACCGCAGCTGCTCGTTCACCCATGCCTTTCACGTTATCACCTCCACTCACATGTGTTTTCCTCATAATCTTAATACATGAAAACCTATTCATCTTAAAAAGCCAGTGGTGCCCACAGCACTCAAGCGAAAAACAACTATATATGTACATGCTGCTGTCCATCCAACAGCTCCTACAGCCCCAACATCACATGATGCTAGACTTCCATTTCTGACCTGACAGAACCTGCTGGAGAGAGATAATACATACACACTCTGTCTTTCTGTCAGGCCATTCACTGACAGGGAGATAGGGGGCACTGTGGTCATCTCTGCCACACTGGCAAATTGGGTTTCCAATCTTATTTAGAGCATTTCCTCAACAAAATAGCTATCCTACATTTATTAAAATGCTACTAACAATGGCCCTTCTTTTGTTAAATTGAAAACAGTAAGCACCATCCAGATAATTTGATCCACAACACAAGTACATACAAAACATACACAAGCTACATCTATGTGTTCTTTGACATATGAAATCCACTGTAAGCCCAGTTAGACATTGTTGTCAGAGGTAAAGCAGCATAAATCCAAGTGGGATTTGGTGCCTAATGAGTTACGGGTCTGTGGTAAAGTCCTGCTACACATCGATCACACTGTAGAGGCTCACACATCAACAGGGAATGACTGGGCCAGTAATCTCCAGGATTCAGCTAGGGATTCTGCAGCAGTAAATGCTACAGTAGAATATCTGTGTTCTCTCAACACTGGCTCTGTCCCAGAGGCTTACATACATTATTTAAGAGTCTGTAAAAGTAACACCACCAGAGTTATTTATCGTTGAAAAGGATCAGGAGGGTACTTGTGGACATGGATTTTTTCTGTGGTGCTGGGCAGAGAGACAGTCACTTTGGAGCCTGCTGCCCAGTGAGGGAGATTGATGGAGCAGTGTCTCTTCTTAGGTTGAGTGCAGTCCTCTCTGGTTGACTTACAGCAACCTCCACCACCCACTCAGTGTTTAAGAACTTTCCTTCTTAAAGTACACATAGCCTGCTATAGAAGGCCTGCAGGGAGTCGCAATGTTAATGTAAATGTGGAAAGTACATGTGTATGTGTTCTGAAAGTGTGTCTTTACAATGTGTGTCAATGTCGATGTGAAGGTACATGTACGTACATATGGATGGGAGAGAGTGGGTGTTAGACAGAAGACCCGTACCGTATGAAATTGTGTGTGTGCATGCGTGCGTGTGTATGAGTCGTGTCTAATCTCCTCACACCTTTCTCCTCTCTATCTGTCCCTGAGTGGTGGAGCCTGGGTCTGGCTGATGTGCCCTGACAAAATTCCTCTCTCTGTGTGTGTAACGCTGTACTGACAATGATACAGAGGGGACCTCTATGGCCCAGCTCTCTTCTCTCACCAGCTCCCACTGGGCACACAGACAAAGATTGCCTCCCTCTATATATCACTACCTGTCTCTCTGTGCTGCACGGCTCAGCTGAATAATATGCTGCAGTGCCTGCTGCTGAGGCCTTACTGTCTGCAGCTCCACATAACACACCCCATTCAGCTATGGTGTTGACCAATGAAAGGACATGCTTGGAGTCCCAGCTGAGGTACATGGCTGGTTAATGAATGCCAGAGTCTATCAGTACAGTATGGTGTGTCATACTGAATGCCAGAGTCTATCAGTACAGTATGGTGTGTCATAATGAATGCCAGACTCTATCAGTACAGTATGATGTGTCATAATGAATGCCAGATCAGAGGAGGAGCATTTCACAATCCACACTGCCAGCCAATTAACATTCACTGTGCACATACAGTGAGGGAAAAAAGTATTTGATCTCCTGCTGATTTTGTACGTTTGCCAACTGACAAAGAAATGATCAGTCTATAATTTTAATGGTAGGTTTATTTGAACAGTGAGAGACAGAATAACAACAACAAAAAATCCAGAAAAACGCATGTAAAAAATGTTATAAATTGATTTGCATTTTAATGAGGGAAATAAGTATTTGACCCCCTCTCAATCAGAAAGATTTCTGCCTCCCAGGTGTCTTTTATACAGGTAACGAGCTGAGATTAGGAGTACACTCTTAAAGGGAGCTTGTTACCTGTATAAAAGACACCTGTCCACAGAAGCAATCAATCAATCAGATTCCAAACTCTCCACCATGGCCAAGACCAAAGAGCTCTCCAAGGATGTCAGGGACATGATTGTAGACCTACACAAGGCTGGAATGGGCTACAAGACCATCGCCAAGCAGCTTGGTGAGAAGGTGACAACAGTTGGTGCGATTATTCGCAAATGGAAGAAACACAAAATAACTGTCAATCTCCCTCGGCCTGGGGCTCCATGCAAGAGCTCACCTCGTGGAGTTGCAATGATCATGAGAACGGTGAGGAATCAGCCCATAACTACACAGGAAGATCTTGTCAATGATCTCAAGGCAGCTGGGACCATAGTCACCAAGAAAACATTTGGTAACACACTACGCCGTGAAGGACTGAAATCCTGCAGCGCCCGCAAGGTCCCCCTGCTNCTCCTTCCCTCAGCCAGGGCATTGAAAATGGGTCGTGGATGGGTATTCCAGCATGACAATGACCCAAAACACACGGCCAAGGCAACAAAGGGGTGGTTCAAGAAGAAGCACATTAAGGTCCTGGAGTGGCCTAGCCAGTCTCCAGACCTTAATCCCATAGAAAATCTGTGGAGGGAGCTGAAGGTTCAAGTTGCCAAACGTCAGCCTCAAAACCTTAATGACTTGGAGAAGATCTGCAAAGAGGAGTGGGACAAAATCCCTCCTGAGATGTGTGCAAACCTGGTGGCCAACTACAAGAAACGTCTGACCTCTGTGATTGCCAACAAGGGTTTTGCCACCAAGTACTAAGTCATGTTTTGCAGAGGGGTCAAATACTTATTTCCCTCATTAAAATGCAAATCAATTCATAACATTTTTCACATGCGTTTTTCTGGATTGTTTTGTTGGTATTCTGTTCAAATAAACCTACCATTAAAATTATAGACGGATCATTTCTTTGTCAGTGGGCAAACATACAAAATCAGCAGGGGATCAAATACTTTTTTCCCTCACTGTACACTGGTTTCCACAGGGACCACTGATAACAAAGCACTGCTCATCTAGCATATAGAATCCACAGAGAGAGACCGAGAGAGAGAGAGAGAGAATCAGTGGCTGCTTGGTTTGATCAGAACTGTGGGTGTCTTAGGCTCAACACTCTAGAGAGACAGAGTGGGGACAGATGGATAGATACATACCCAAAGGGAGTGTGAGTGAGATAGAGAGATATGGAGAGAAAATGAGGAGATGAAGAAAAGAGATTGTGATTGTAAACCAGGGATGGCTGGAGGTTGAGAGATAGATAGAGACGGAGAGTGAATGAGTGATAAAGAAGAAGAAAAACAGAGAGAGAAGGGGAAGTGAGAGCAAGAGAGAGAGAGATGAGGGATAGAGAGAGAAAGAGAGACAGAGAGAAAGAGAGCGAGAGACATGTGAGGTAGAGAGAGAGAATCAGTGGCTGCTTGGTATGATTAGAACTGTGGGTGTCTTAGGCTCAACACTCTCAATGGCACCACTGTGTTGAATTACAGATTACCCTCCCGCCTCCCTCCTCTGGCTCCTCTCCTGCCGAACACTGCACAGAACTCAGCCATAACACCAGCTCAGCCCCAATCCCCCTCTGAACACAGGATAGGCATCTATATAGACTGGCTGTTAGATCTCCTTGATTATGCCTCCCATTCCCAATCGAGGAGTAAATTATACATTTTATCACTAGTTATAAATGAGATATACAGCGTGAGCTCCCAACAGGAGTCCCTGGGAAGCTCCTGGCTGTAGCGGGGGACGCCAGATTAACGGTGGGGGAGACACAGAAACATCATATCAAACGGAAGAGATGCTGGGAACACGCCTAAAAGTAGCTAGAAAGATTTTTGCGATTTAATGAACGCGTATACTACCCAGGGCATGTCGATATTAGCAGCAGCAGCTTATCACCCTCAACGAGCTCAGATATTATCGCCTGTCTGGGTAAAGGCAGAGGAATGTAGAGTCTGGATATAACTGCTGTTGTTTACTTCTATGGTTTAATAGTTTAAGAACATTATGGACTCTATTTTAACAAACCTAATGCAATGGTCAAACCTAATGCAACGGTCAATCTAAGCGCTGGGTGGTAGTGCTATAGGTTCGAGGGTGTGTCAGAAATATTTTAGCTATTTTCATAAGCACAGTTATTGGCGCAGATGCTGGTGTTGGCTCGAAAGGGCTGGATTTTGATGAATAAACAAGTTGTGGGTGTGTCGAGGCTTGGCTCCTCACTGGCCAATCAGAACGTGCTCCATGGCTAAATATGTGGTTGCTTCAAGTTCTGTATTTATGGTCTTTTATGTATTGCCTTGGAATCAACTCCAATTCCAATGTTTCATTTGTTTTAATTGAGTAGGGACAGATGCAATAACATTGACACATTGCAATATACAACATTAAGATGCATTGCATCATAACGTTAGCTTGCGCTAATTTACAGTGCCTGTCCCTAGATAGACAGTAACATAACAAAGAAAATTCAGAAAAGAAACACAAATAAAGAAAGAAAATACTAAATAAATAAAGACATACATGTTCATAGAAGAACATAGTGTATACATAGATTTATATACATACATGCACACATACATATACATACAAAACCAGCAAAAAATACATACTAAACATACAGTTTCACAAACACAGACCCAAACCAAGTCAAGCCAAGTCTTAAAAACCCAGGCCGATGGAGAATAGTCATTGCCCTCTAGTCCAGAACCTGTCATTATCCGTATGTTTAAACTCATTGAGATTTTGCCAATTCTTAATGTCACCCGGAAGCAAGTTCCAGAGTCGTACTCTTTTCACAGAGAAGGTTGACTGAGCAAGTGCTACCCTGCACATTAGAATGAACAGTTACCACTAGTGCCCCCGAGTGCATGCACCTGCAATATCGTCACCAGGTTAGAGTGATTGTAGCGCGAGTCCAAACAAGCATTTAAAAATCTAAATCCCATCGAAAAATGTACTGTCAGCTTTTTGTCTAGAA
Source organism: Hucho hucho (assembly GCA_003317085.1). NCBI lineage: Eukaryota > Metazoa > Chordata > Actinopteri > Salmoniformes > Salmonidae > Hucho > Hucho hucho. The sequence continues at coordinate 606,455 of QNTS01000457.1, forward strand.
TTTTCAAGGCTCTATTGTAGAGTGATTCTGTGTCCATGTAGTAGGAAAGTTGTGATATTATTATTGTGTGTAAAAACAAAAGTGCAGTATCAAAGGGTAAACAGTTTCTTATTAACTTAAAACAGATGAGAACTTGCTTTCACTGTTCTGCTGTTTTTTTATATTTTTTTAATCAAACTTAAGTTTAGAGTCTAAAATGATCCCAAGATATATAACATCAGAAACCTGCTTGATTCGCTCTCCTTTGATCATAATGTTGAGTAATTCTACCATTGGCTGTTAATCAGTTCTAGTTTGTTAAACAGCTTACAGAAACAAAATAACTAAATGTAGACCTATCCCATCTTTGCTAAATACAGTGCCTTCCGAAAATATTCAGACCCCTTGACTTTTTCCACATTTTGTTTCCTTACAGCCTTATTCTAAAATGGATTAAATAAACAAAAATCCTCAGCAATCTACACACAATACCTCATAATGACAAAGCGAAAACAGGTTCTTAGAAATATTTGCAAATTTATAAAATGTACATAAGTATTCAGACCCTTTACTATGAGACTCGAAATTGAGCTCAGGTGCAACCTGTTTCCATTGATCATCCTTTCTACAACTTGATTGGAGTACACCTGTGTTAAATTCAATTGATTGGACATGATTTGGAAAGGCACACACCTGTCTATATAAGGTCCCACAGTTGACAGTGCATGTCAGAGCAATAAACAAGCCATGAGTTCGAAGGAATTGTCCATAGCGTAGCGCCCCGAGACAGGATTCTGTCGAGGCACAGATCTGGGGAAGGGTACCAAAAATATTCTGCAGCATTGAAGGTCCCCAAGAACACAGTGGCCTCCATCATTCTTAAATGGAAGAAGTTTGGAACCACAAAGACTCTTCCTAGACCTGGCCGCCCGGTCAAACTGAGCAATCGGGGGAGAAGGGCCTTGGTCAGGGAGACCAAGAACCCTATGGTCACTCTGACAGAGCTCTAGAGTTCCTCTGTGGAGATGGGTGAACTTTCCAGAAGGACAACAATCTCTGCAGCACTCCATCAATCAGGCCTTTATGGTAGTGGCCAGACGGAACCCTCTCCTCAGTTAAAGACACATGACAGCCCGCGTGGGGTTTGCCAAAAGGCACCTAAAGACTCTCAGACCATGAGAAACAAGATTCTCTGGTCTGATAAAACCAAGATTGAACTCTTTGGTCTGAATGCCAAGCGTCACGTCTGGAGGAAACCTGGCACCATCCCTAAGGTGAACCATGGTGGTGGCAGAATCATGCTGTGGGGTTGTTTTTCAGCGGCAGGGACTGGGAGACTAGTCTGCACAATACAGCAAAGCACAGAGAGATCCTTGACCTCTTCCAGAGCGCTCAGGACCTCAGACTGGGGCGAAAGTTCACCTTCCAACAAGACAACAACCCTAAGCACACATTCATGACAACACAGGAGTGGCTTTGGGACAAGTCTCTGAATGTCCTTGAGTGGCCCAGCCAGAGCCCGGACTTGAACCCGATCTAACATCTCTGGAGAGATCTGAAAATAGCCGTGCAGCAACGCTCCCCATCCAACCTGACAGAGCTTGAGACGATCTGCAGTGAAGAATGTGAGAAACTCCCCAAATACAGGTGTGCCAAGCTTGTAGCATCATACCCAAGGAGACTCGACGCTGTAATCGCTGCTGAAGGTGCTTCGACAAAGTACGGAGTAAAGGGTCTGAATACTTATGTAAATGTCAGTTTTTTATGTTTTCTAAATTTGTAAAAACATCTAAAAAACTTTTTTTGCTTTGTCATTATGGGGTATTGTTTGTAGAATGACAAGGATTTAAAAAAAATTTTTAAGCCATTTTAGAATAAGGCTGTAACGTAACAAAATGTGGAAAAAGTAAAGGGGTCTGAATACTTTCCGAATGCACTGTATGGTAGAGACATGGGGGTTGGACTATTGATTTTCTTATGGAATTTTCTATTGAATGGACATATTTGTATAAACCTTGAATTAATTAATAATTTTATGGGTGAACACCCTACAAACTAGCATCACTACATCTCTATCATCATGACAGCATAAGGGGTGTTTGTTAAGCCTGCAGCAGACCTACTCAAAACTTTGAGGTGGACGTCATCTGAATTAATTTCATTTTTAGGGACTGTAATGCTTTACTGGAGGTTTCACCTATTGAGCGAAGTTTCAGTTCAACCTATAGAGCTCGTTACCGCTTAGAACTGCTGTATACTCACAGAGCAGGTAGAGCAGAACTAGAGTTACTGTACACTCCACAGAGTAGGTAGAGCAGCACTAGAGTTACCTTATTGTTATGTTCCCCAGTTTCTGTGTTGTTGTGGGTTTGTATGTGTGTTTATTTCAGGAAATGTCTTCCTGGATTCCTAAAGCAGCTGATTGGTCGGCCACATCGCTGATTGGAACTCTGACCCCTCCCTCTCATTAGAGGATACAGCTGTTTCTTCAATTACCAACTCCTTCTCCAGCTTGATAAAAGACAGTGTTCCCTCATTAGAGAGGAGAGCTTCTTTTTATGTTCTGTGTTGGTTGTTGTGGCGGTCAGTGAAAGTTTTTTTAATATTATTTTGTAGCCGCTCCTTCGGAGGGGGGGAGGGGAACGCACCTTGGGAGTGTTTAGGCAAGAGGCCTGCGGGCATACATAACCCAGAGTATTTAGTCTGTCTATGCACACTAGGTAAGACCTGGGTGGACCACCCCCTGTATTTTGGTTAGTGCACCAGGTGGTGCTAAAGGTTAGGTTAGAAGTAGGAAGGCAGGTAAGGTAGGAGAGGGGGCTCTTTAACTTGAACTTTCTTTGCTTTGGTTCCATCCAGCCCCTTTTCCCCACATTACTGTGTGTTAGGACTAATACATTCCATGTAAACTGTATTTTTCTCTGCCTCTGACGTCCTTCCCTGCACCTACGATCACATACTTTTGTCACTCCACGGGGAGTTGTGTTGCGTTCCCTCTTCCAAGAGGCGTACGTAACACTTATACTCACAGAGTAGGTAGAGCAAGCCTAGAGTTACTACATACTCACAGAGTAGGGAGAGCAGGCCTAGAGTTACTATATACTCACAGAGTAGGGAGAGCAGGCCTAGTTACTATATACTCACAGAGTAGGGAGAGCAAGCCTAGAGTTACTATATACTCACAGAGTAGGGAGAGCAGGACTAGAGTTACTATATACTCACAGAGTAGGGAGAGCAGGACTAAAGTTACTATATACTCACAGAGTAGGGAGAGCAGGCCTAGAGTTATTATATACTCACAGAGTAGGGAGAGCAGGACTAGAGTTATTATATACTCACAGAGTAGGGAGAGCAGGACTAGAGTTACTATATACTCACAGAGTAGGGAGAGCAGGACTAGTCCTAGCAGCAACATCAGGTTGGAGCATACAGAGCCAGCACCGCTGCAGTCCATTCTGTTTTTCTTACAGGTGCACACCTGGACCTTGATCTCGGTGCTATTGGAGAGCGGAGGCAGGCCAGAGTCTGTCACCACCAGAGGCAGCTGGTAGTTGGCCCTCTTCATATTCTGTAGCAGCATGATCTGAGCATGTGTGTCTGAAACATATACCAGGCAATGAGGTTAACTGACAAGCTAATTATGTTTTGATACTTTCATGCTGGAGGACATGCCATACTCTTCAAACATGAAAATTGTATAGGCAAGAGATAAATTAATAGAGATGCAAAAGCACGCACACATTTGGGTTGGGGTCAAATTCAAATGTAATCATAAAAATGTAAAACATCTATTTCAGATAGCAGCCTAGTGAGTGTACTGTTCTGTAGGTAGCAGCCTAGTGAATGTACTGTTCTGTAGATAGCAGCCTAGTGAGTGTACTGTTCTGTAGGTAGCAGCCTAGTGAATGTACTGTTCTGTAGATAGCAGCCTAGTGAGTATACTGTTCTGTATGTAGCAGCCTAGTGAATGTACTGTTCTGTAGATAGCAGCCTAGTGAGTGTACTGTTCTGTAGATAGCAGCCTAGGGAGTGCCTGTAGCAGCCTAGTGAATGTACTGTTCTGTAGGTAGCAGCCTAGTGAATGTACTGTTCTGTAGGTAGCAGCCCAGGGAGTGTACTGTTCTGTAGGTAGAAGCCTAGTGAATGTACTGTTCTGTAGATAGCAGCCTAGTGAATGTACTGTTCTGTAGATAGCAGCCTAGTGAATGTACTGTTCTGTAGGTAGCAGCCTAGGGAGTGTAATGTTCTGTAAGTAACAGTCTGAACTCACTGTTGACCCTGGAGACCTTCCACGTCTTCTCCAGCCCTGGCTGTTTCCCCAGCTCGATCTTGAAGGGCCCAGTGTTGGGGTGGATATCCCTGTCCCGTCCCCCCACTATCACCACACTGTCTTTGGCGTCTTCACACACCCGTACTACAGACGGGTGAACGTAGGGAGCATTGTCATTGTAGTCCTCCAGGTGGATGACCAGAGTGCCAGTTCCAGTGGCTGGTGGGCTACCTGTGAGAAGGACACAATACCCACCTGTTAGTAAAACATCAACAACACAGCTATCTCTGTTACAAACACAAGGCACTGTTCTGAAAGCCTAGTGTAAACATTTCTCTGGTGTTTTGGGACATTTTTATTTGTTTATTAGTTAAGTTTCAGAATCAAAAATGGTATGTTGCTGTAGCTACCTATTGAGTTTGATCTAAAGAGTGCAATTAGAAGCTGGAGTTTTGATGAAGATGGATATTGTTTGGGACAAGGCCCTGTAATTTATTTTAACACAACACTAAAGAGACTAAGTATGCCTCACCCTGTGAGTCTCAGCGAAGACAGATGTCACAGGAAACATGCAGATTCTGGTCATTTATAGTGAGACAAGCAGACATGAAGCCGATTGTTTTCTGTTGGCTTCCAAAATGAATATCCTTCACCTAATCACTCACTGTCTCCCTCCCTCCTTATCATCATCATATCCTCATAATCAACCTGCCTCAGCAAAAAAACAAAGAAATTGTCCTCTACTTCACTCTGCTTTGTCACAGAGATTAAATTAAACTAATATGTGTGTTGAGACATTAAATCATTATCCATTGTATGTTTGCATTCGAGCCTACAGGTATCTCGCATTCATAGGCAATTTGGTCAGAGTTCAACATTACATTAAACAAATTAATGTTACAACAGAGTAACAATATATTTCCCTTCCCCTCCATATCGGCTACACAATATTGTTGGCAGAATAAATTGACAGAGTTTAAATGAATCTTTGTAACCATTAACATTGGGTGTTTAGAGAGAGAGCAGGCTTATTATGAATAATCCATTCTGGTATGCATCAGGCTGCATGTCTAGATCACTCCTCAGGTCCAATGAGTGAACCCAGTCAGTTCAGTTATCTGGTGTATTGTCAGAGCCCTGACTGTGGGCCCCTGGCCTTGCAGCTCTGCTATTCTCCTGTAGCAGCCCAGAGATGAGAGGTAGATCGGGAGACGTGGACTGACTGACTTGTGGGGCTGGCAGGCTGGGAGGCTGAGGAGAGACGCTCCCTTCTTCCTTCTCTTCCCCAGACGCTGTCTGGAGGCTAACACACTTTCCTGTTTTTCTCTCTCTCTGCTCTCTGGGAAGGAAATGAGGGACAGTTTTGTGTTGTGACCGGCAGCAGTTTGAAATGGAGCGAGCAGAGCTTCTCCCTGACACACAGCGTGATGGGCAAAATCTATTTCTGCTCCTCTTTTCATCTGGGGAACAGGCTTTGTAGAGCAGTACAGAAAAAACAACATCACATGGGCTACAATGAAATAGAAGAATCCTGTGGTCAGTCAAATGCTATTTATTTCTTGTAAGAGAAGGTTACTGTTGTGGAATATTTAAAGGCTGTCCTCTTTATAATCTCTCCAAACACATAGGCTTCTGTAGATGAAAGGGCCTACTCACATTCCACTAAGAGCTGAGAATGTGGCCATTCAAAACTCGCATAAGTCTTACCTGGCTGGCTGCTGCTTCTTTTCTCATTAGAACACCCATTAAGTGTATGAATACCAGCAACAGGGAGGGAGGATGCTCTTGGCTGGAAATGCTTATTATTGTTATTATTATTGTGATTATTTTCTCAGCATCTAAAGCAGCTGATGGATATTATTCATCTTAATAAGACAGGTTTTTTACATGAACGATACAGTAGAGATAATATAAGACAAGTACTGGAAACAATAGTACACTATGAAAAATCTGGGAAACCAGGACTGGTACTCATAGACTTTAAAAAGGCCTTTGATAAAGTACGACTGGAATTTATATATGAATGCTTGGACTATTTTAACTTTGGAGAATCTCATACATTGGGTTAAAGTTATGTATATTAACCCCAGGTGTAAAATAGTAAATAATGGCTACTTCTCAGAAAGTATTAAACTGTCAAGAGGAGTAAAACAAGGCTGTCTTTTATCAGCATATTTATTTATTATTGCCATCGAAATATTAGCTATTAAAATCAGATCCAACAATAATATTAAGGGGGTAGAAATCCAGGGTTTAAAAACAAGTGTCATTGTACGCTGACAGTTAATGTTTTCTTTTAAATCCGCAATTTGGATCCCTGCACAGCCTCAGAGGATCGAGATAATTGTTGTAACCTCTCTGGATTGCAACCAAATTATTATAAGTGTACTATATTATGAGTTGGATAAAAAAAACACAACTTTTACAATACCGTGTAGTTTACCCAAAAAATTGTCAGACGGTGAAGTGGACATACTCGGTATTCATATCCCGAAAGAAATGACTACAATACATCTCACTACAATACATTTTAATAGAAAGTTAGTCAAATTAGATAAGATTTTGCTACCATGGGAAAGATAACACCTGTCTATTTGTGGAAAATTCACCCTGATCAACTCTTTTGTCATATTCCAGTTAACCTATTTACATGTGTTCCTGCCTACATCTAACAACTTGTTTTTTCAATTACAGGAGTAAAACATATTCTGCTTTATTTGAAATGGGAATCCGGAAAAAAATGTATGGGCCTATTTATATAATTAATATGAATTCGGAGGGCAGAAATGATCAAATATTAAAGCATTGGACCTCTCACTAAAGGCTTCAGTCATACAAAAACTGGTTTTCAAGCAGATTAGTAAGAACGGCTCACCCCGTGTTCAAGAATGGCCTTTTTCCCTTCATTCAGATTACAACCTCTCTCTTTCGGTTATTTTAAAATGAAAATGAAATTAAATCATAATCTCCAAAATATTGCTAATTTTAAAACAAGCAATAGAAAGCTGGTTGCAATTCCAGTTTATTCCACCAGAGAGAACAGAACAAATATTAGAACAAATATTATGGTTAAACTCAAATATACTAATTGATAAAAAAATTATGTTTTGGAGAAAATAAAAAACGGTGTAGTCTTTGTAAATGATGTGAGAGATAGGACTGGTGGAGTTATGTCACACATGCAGTTAACATAAATATATGGAAATGTCTGCTCTATTAAAACGACAACCAACTGATTGCAGCATTACTGCAAAAATGGAACAGCCAAGTAGCCAAGTGGAAAGGGGAGAATGTAAGGAACTTGTCTGTCGACCCTGCATTAAAGAACAAAATTGGCTAAAGAAAATTGTGATGAATAAAAAAGTATACCAGTTTCATTTAAGGTCCAAAAAACTGACAGCTGCACCATACAGGTTGCAAAATAGTTGGGAGGAGATTTTCGATGTACTTATTCGATGGCACATGGTTTATGAACTGATACACAAAACGACGCCAGATTTTCTCAATTTAAATTATTATACAACATTCTTGCAAGCAATATACTGTTATATATATGGGGGATACAACCATCCCAGCACTGCAGGTTTTGCTGCAAAGAGATTGATGAAACTGTTGTTTTTATTCTCATCAATCTACACACAATACCCCATAATGACAAAGCAAAAAGTTTTTTCTGAAATATTTCATTCACATTAGTATGCAGACGCTTTACTCAGTACTTTGTTGAAGCACCTTTGGCAATGATAACAGCCTCGAGTCTTCTTGGGTATGACGCTACAAGCATTTCTGTACTTTGTTCCATTCATCTTTGCTTCGATCCTGACTAGTGTCCCAGTCCCTGACACTGAAAAACATCCCCACAGCATGATGCTACTACCACGATGCTTCACCATAGGGATAGTGCCAGGTTTCCTACAGACCTGATGCTTGGCATTCAGGCCAAAGAGTTCAAACTTGGTTTCATCAGACCAGTGGCTTTCGTCTGGCCACTCTACCATAAAGGCCTGATTGGTGGAGTGCTGCAGAGATGGTTATCCTTCTGGAAGGTTCTCCTATCTCCCCAGAGGAACGCTGGAGCTCTGTCAGAGTGACCATTGGGTTCTTGGTCACCTCCCTGACCAAGGCCCTTCTCCCCCAATTGCTCAGTTCGGCCCCGCGGCCAGCTCCAGGAAGAGTTGGTGGTTCCAAACTTTTTCCATTTAAGAATGATGGAGGCCACTGTGTTATTGGGGACCTTCAATGATCCTGGACTTCCTGACGGGCCGCCCCCAGGTGGTACGGATAAGTAGCAACACATCTGCCACGCTGATCCTCAACACTGGAGCCCCTCAGGGGTGTGTGCTCAGTCCCCTCCTGTACTCCTGTTCACCCCCAACTGCATGGCCAGGCACGACTCCAACACCATCATTAAGTTTGCAGACGGCACAACAGTGGTAGGCGACAATGACGAGACAGCCTACAGGGAGGAGGTCAGAGACCTGGCCGTGTGGTGCCAGAATAACAATCTATCCTTCAACGTAATCAAGAGAAAGCAGATGATTGTGGACTACAGGAAAAGGAGGACCGAGCATGCCCCCTTCTCATCGACGGGGCTGTAGTGGAGCAGGGTGAGGGCTTCAAGTTCCTTGGTGTCCACATCACCAACAAACTATCATGGTCCAAACACACCAAGACAGTCGTGAAGAGGAGACTGAAAAGATTTGGCATGGGTCCTCAAAAGGTTCTACAGCTGCAACATCGAGAGCATCCTGACTGGTTGCATCACTGCCTGATACGGCAACTGCTCAGCCTCCGACCGCAAGGCACTACAGAGGGTAGTGCGTACGGCCCAGTACATCACTGGGGCTAAGCTGCCTGCCATTCAGGACCTCTACACAAGGTGGTGTCAGAGGAAGGCCCTAAAGACCCCAGCCACCCTTCTTTTACGCTGCTGCTACTCTCTGTTTATCATCTATGCATAGTCACTTTAACTATACCTACATATACATATTACCTTAATTAGCCAGACTAACCGGTGCCCCCGCACATTGACTCTGTACCGGTACCACCTGTATATAGCCTCGCTACTGTTATTTTCACTGTCATTTTACTTTTTTTTTTTCTTTACTTATCTATTGTTTACCTAATATCTATTTTTTACTTAAAAATTGCACTGTTGGTTAGGGCTTGTAAGTAAGCATTTCACTGTAAGGTCTCACCTGGCGCACGTGACAAACTTTGATTTAATTTGATTTGATTTGCTGCAGAAATGTTTTGGTTCCCTTCCCCAGATCTGTGCCTCAACACAATCCTGTCTCGGCACTCTAAGGACAATTCCTTCGAACTCATGGCTTGGTTTTTGCTCTGACAACTGTCAACTGTGGGACCTTAAATATACAGGTGTGTGCCTTTCCAAATAATTTCCAATCAGTTGAATTTACCACAGGTGGACTCCAATCAAGTTGTAGAAACATCATGGATGATCAATGGAAACAGGATGCACCTGAGCTTAATTTCGAGTCTGAATACTTTGCCATTATGGGATATTGTGTGTAGATTGATAAGGAAAAATATTTAATACATTTTAGAATAAGGCTGTAATGTACCAAAATGTGGAAAAAGTCAAGGGGTCTGAATACCTTCCAATAGCACTTGTATGTAACTTGTTTTTTGTTGCAGGTTCAGGAATGGTTGAAAAATGCAACATTTACTTGGAGCTAACTCTGCAAATAGCACTGCTTGGTGATTTGATAAGTCATAGTCAATCGATCCATAACACTCTTAGAAAAGTTTTTTATCTTTAATTTACAATCTGTATAAACTATGAGAATAGAAAGGCTCAGAACTTTTGTGAAACATCACAGCACAGTGGAAAAATATGTGGCAGCTAGAAATCAAAACTGGATGGTCTTTAGAGATAGATGGGAGGTGTTGAGGGTAGCTGAAGGCTGGGACTAAAAACAAAGAAAAGATAACTAATGTAAAATATGCTGTCCGTGAAATGTATGTAGGATATACAGTATAAACTGGAAGTGGAAGTCTACGTATCATACTCCAATTAGGGGAGGTATGCTAGAGAAAGGGGAAAATAATAAAGAAGGAAAATATATGTGACTCATTTTAGGAAACTAGACGTTTGTCACGCGTCCCTACTTCACTGGAGCTACATTTTAACGTAAACTTTTTTAAAATCAAAATAAGTTTTTTGGCAGAAATGCCTTTTGGAACATGTGAAATGTAATGTGCCTTAATAACAAACTTGTATGACATCTGTAAATACAAATAAAAATTTGAAATTACGAGCCTTGTTGCTTTAGCCATGGAAAAAGTCAGAAACCTTCGCGGTAGCCATGATTGGCTGAGATAATGAGTGGGCTGGACATGTCGAGAGAAGAGTTTGGATGGGTGTGCAATGTAGCTAACATTGAACCTGGTTGGTTAGCTACCTGCAGATTCATGCAGGTTAGTAACGTTATGAGTTGGGATTGTGGTTCATTGTTTAGCTAGCTAGCTACATGTCTAAACAAAAGACTCCACTATGTAACTATTTCAATAGGATGTTTATGATGTCACACCTACAACTGTCGATAGACGTAGCTGGTAAATTCACTCTGGCTATCTACTACGATCTCAGAGCACTCTCGTCTGAGTGTGCAAAAGCGCAGAATAACTGACAAATTTACGAACACAGTTGCAGTCACTAACGCTCTGGATAACATAAAAACAGCCTAACCAACGTTGCTAGGGCGAGTAAAATGGTCAAAGTGAGCTGTTCTCTCGTTTGTGTCTGTAAGTAGCTACCAAACTAGCCAACTTTAGCCAGTTAGCTTTGGTGCTTGACTGCTGTTGTTAGGTCAGAACGCTTGGATCAACCCTACTTTTCGGAAAGAGAGTCCAGTGTGCGCTCTGAACGCTCCGAGAGTGAAATGGTCTGAATTTACAAACGGCCAATCTGACAACGCTCTGAGTTTACGAATGCCCAGATTAAATTTACAAACACACCCGTAGTATAAGCCAGCCTTTAGTCTTTAGCGCTTTGGTTGTTTACTACATAGCCTCACATGTGAATCCTTAAAGAGATGGGTGGGTCTAAATCTAAGGGTGTGAACGATGCTGAATGGGTATAGACAAAGAAGAGCTTTCCAGTAAGTACCATTTTCTCAAAAGTGAGGTTACAAGTTTATCCATTTTCAAAGCAGAATTACTTTCCCATTGTTCCTAAACTGTAGTGTATGATATACAATTTTCAAGCTCTGAGTCTCTACTTTTATCCAATGTAAAAAACACAATTTCAAATTGTGCTACATAAGAGCAAATCAAGCCGGTCGGTCAATTATTTAATTAATTTACTCCAATTAGGAGAGGGGTGGAAGGATTTGGGGAAAATAACAATGAAGGAAAATATTTTGAATAAGTTTATTCCAATTAGTGGAGGGGTAGTAGGCCTAGGGGGAAATAATAAAGAAGGAAAATAAACTGAACAAAAATATAAAGGCAACATGTGTTGGTCCCATGTTTCATGAGCTGAAATAAAAGATTCCAAGAAATGTTCCATACGCAAAAAAAATGTATTTACCTCAATTTGTGCAAAAATTAATTTACATCCCTGTTAGTGAGCATTTCTCCTTTGTCAAGATAATCCATCCACCTGACAGGTGTGGCATATCAAGAAGCTAAATAAACAGCATGATCATTACACAGGTGCACCTTGTGCTATGGACAATAAAAGGCCACTCTAAAATGTGCAGTTTTAACACACAAAACAATGCAACAGATGTCTCAAGTTGAGGGAGCGTGCAATTGACATGCTGACTGCAGGAATGTCCACCAGTGCTGTTGCTAGAGGATTGAATGTTAATTTCTCTACCATAAGCCGCCTCCAATGGTGTTTTAGAGAATTTCGCAATACATCCAACCTGCCTCACAACCGCAGACCAGCTGTATGGTGTCGTGTGGGCGAGCAGTTTGCTGATGTCAACGTTAAAAAACAACTACCCCATGGTGGCGGTGGGGTTATAGTATTGGCAGGCAGAAGCTACGGAGAAAGACCACAATTGCATTTTATCAATGGCAATTTGAATACACAGACATACCGTGATGAGATCCTGAGGCTCAAAAGATGTATATCTGTATTCCCAGTCAGGGCCTAATGAATTTATTTCAATTTACATATTTCCTCATATAAACTGTAACTCAGTAAAATCTTAGAAATTGTTTCATTTTGCATTTATATTTTTGCTCAGTATATATAAATAATAATATACAGTGCCAGTCAAAAGTTTAGACACACCTACTCAAAGGTTTTTCTTTATTTTTACTATTTTCTACTTTGTAGAATAACAGTGAAGACATCAAAACTATGAAATAACACATATGGAATCATGTAGTAATGAAAAAAGTGTTAAACAAATCAAAATATATTTTAGATTCTTCAAAGTAGCCACCCTTTGCCTTGATGACAGCTTTACACACTCTTGGCACTCTCAACCAGCTTCATATGGAATGCTTTTCCAACAGTCTTGAAGGAGTTCCCACATATTTTGAGAACTTGTTAACTGCTTTTCCTTCACTCTGTGGTCCAACTCATCCCAAACCATCTCAATTGGATTGAGGTTGGGTTATTGTGGAGGCCAGGTCATCTAATGCAGCACTCCATCCCTCTCCTTCTTGGTCAAATAGCCCTTGAAAAGCCTGGAGGTGTGTTGAGTCATTGTCCTGTGTGTTGAGTCATAGTCCCACTAAGTGCAAACCAGATGGGATGGCGTATCACTGCAGAATGCTGTGGTAGCCATGCTGGTTAAGTGTGGTTTGAATTCTAAATAAATCACAGACAGTGTCACCCGCAAAGCATCCCCACACCATCACACTTCCTCCTCCATGCTTCACGGTGGGAACCACACATGCGGAGATCCTCCGTTCACCTACTCCACCTGTCTATTGTCCATTGCTCGTGTTTCTTGGCACAAGCAAGTCTCTTATTATTATTGGTGTCCTTTAGTAGTGGTTTCTTGACAGTAATTTGACCATGAAGGCCTGGTTCACACAGTCTCCTCTGAACAGTTGATGTTGAGATGTGTCTGTTACTTGAACTCTGTGAAGCATTTATTTGGGCTGCAATCTGAGACTGTTAACTCTAATGAATTCTCCTCTGCAACAGAGGTAATTCTGGGTCTTCCTGTCCTGTCCCTCATGAGAGCCAGTTTCATCATAGCGCATGATAGTTTTTGCAACTGCACTTGAAGAAACAAATGTTCCGAACTGACTGACTTTCATGTCTTAAAGTAATGATGGACTGTTGTTTTTCTTTGCTTATTTGAGCTGTTCTTGCCACAATATGGACTTGGTCTTTTACAAAATAGGGCTATCATTTGTATACCTTGTCACAACACAACTGATTGGCTCAAACACATTAAGATGGAAAGAAATTCCACAAATTAACCTTTAACAAGGCACACATGTTAATGGAAATGCATTCCAGGTGACTACCTCATGAAGCTGGTTTAGAGAATGCCAAGTGTGCAATGCTGTCATCAAGTCAAAGGGTGGCTACTTTGAAGAATCTCATATTTAACATATATTTTTATCTGTTTAACACTTTTTTGGTTACTACATGATTCCATGTGTTATTTCATAGTTTTGATGTCTACATTATTATTCTACAATGTGGAAAATAGTAAAAATAAATAAATAAAATGGAATGAGTAAGTGTGTCCAAACTTTTGACTGGTACTGCAGATGGGGGATTGGAAATGATGCAGACATTGATAGAAGCCACAATTTATCTGCAATATTAAAGCTGATCTACCCCCTAAAAATATATAATAAATACAAATAATAATTTTAAAAAGCATCTGATGGAGATATTTTTTATAAAAACAATCACAACAGCGATGAGAAATAGCGTCATCAGAAAATCTCACAATACATCACACTCTCCATACCTGCCAAGGAAACAAATTCACAGATGCAATGCAAAGGGGAAGTAGAGAGTGTTAGAAAAGAGTAAGAGAGAGCAGCGAAGGAGAGGGAGAGGAGAGAGGAGGCTGAGGAAGGAGGAAAGAATGAACAATGGTGTGAAGGAGGAGGATGTCAAGAGCAATACGGGCAGATTTGAGGATGGAGAGGTAGACCCTGAGAGAGGTGGGAGAGGAGAAAGTCAGGTGGATACGCACAGCAGGTAAAAGGAGAATTAGGACACAGAATGAGAGAGAAATTTGAAGATGGGTTGAGAGGCAGTTAAATAATCTGTTTAGAGAACATAACACAATACTACTAACACAATAATAATACATGCAAAAATGGCACTTCTGCACCACTATATTTCCTCTTCACATGCAGCCAGCAGGCACAGAATGAGCTGTACGTTTCCAAGTGTTCTTCGGCTGTCCCAATAGGAGAACCCTTTTTGCTTTCAGGTAGAACCCTTTAGGGTTCCATGTAGGTGTTCCTCTGTTGAAAGGGTTCTACATGTAACACAAAAGGTTTTTACCTGTACCAAAAGGGTTCAAACTGGAACTAATAAGGGTTCCCCAACAGGCGCCCGTGATTTATTTGCCCCCACCACAAGTTTTCTGGGCAAAAAATAAATAAATAAAAAATAAATAAACGTTTGTTGGACATAAAAGACTGTACAAACACCAGCAAATCTGCTCCAAGTGTTTTGTATGTGTGGGGTACATGAAACTTATTATGTGGCTTGTTAAGCGCATTTTTACTCCTGAACGTATTTAGGCTTGCCATAACAAAGGGATTGAATACTTATTGACTCAATACATTTCAGCTTTTTATTTTAAATTAATTTGTAAAATTAAAACATACTTCCACTTTGGCATTATGGGGTATTGTGTGTAGGCAAAAATCTATATTTAATAAAATGTTAATAAAATTCAGGCTGTAACACATCAAAATGTGGAAAAAGCCAATGGGTGTGAATACTTTCTGAAGGCACTGTATGTGATCGTGTCCAAATGTAAGCAACGTTTGAAATTATGTTTTAGTCAAATATTATATCTGTTTGGGCTTCTTGCGGTCAATTTGCAGTCTACAAATTCTTTGTAATTATGTTCTGTCTCCCTGACCATCCACTCAAGAAAAAAATGTGTTGATGATCCATATCATATAAAGACAGCCAAAGAACCCTTTTAGGTTCTAGATAGCACATTCTTTTCTAAGAGTTTATAGAGTGGTCTTGTTTAGTCTACCCAGAGAAGGCCCTTCATTCACTAAATCACTCACAACTCTATCGCTCTAGTGGATGATGTGAAATACTATAGCTTCATGCTAATCTGATTGGCTGATCAATGGTGTAAATTAGTCCAGCCACAACCAATTTAGCAGTTGGAGAGTGTTATTAAGAAGGATGACTTCAGGGAGACAACTGAGGAGGACAGGTGCACTGATAGTTTGACAAATTACTTTCAAAATAGACTTCTGGTTGTCATTTTATTCTATAAAGCTGCTGGAAAGGCTATTGATAAGACTAGAAACAGCAAGTGAGGAATGAAAGCATACTATTCACTCAACTTTAAAGCAAGTGTCACGGATTCCCCCGGTACTGCTGCTCATTCCGTGCACCAGTTCCGGAGGTCTACGTCACCGGCCTCTAGGCTTCTCATTACGCACACCTGATTCCAATTCCCCTGATCAGTATTTGTATATAGGTGCAGTCTGTTCACCATTGTCTTGTCGGTTATTGTTCCCATGTCCGTTGGTCTGTGCGGCCCACTTTTTGGAAGCAAATCCCTCGATTTCGTCCCTGTGTTATATTGGCATCGAACATGTCACCCTTCCTAGGAGAGGGGGTGACATCGACAATTTATTGTGTTAGGGAGCAGTGGGTCACAGGCGCCCCACCTGCGACAACTTCCACCAAAATGCAGAGCGCCAAATTCAAATTACAAAAGTAGTAATATAAAACATTCATGTAAATACAAGTGTTGCATACTGTTCAAAAGCTTAGAATCTTGGCAATCTCACAGCATTGTCAGATTTCAAAAAGGCTTTACGGCGAAAGCATAACATTTGATTGTCTGAGGACAGCGCCCCGCATATTTTCTGCATCAGCATAATAACATAACCAGCACGGGGGTCACAAAACTCAGCAAAAGCTATAAAATAAATTGCTTACCTTTGAAGATCTTCTTCTGATGGCAATCCGAAGGGTCCCAGCAAGACAATAAATGTCCCTTTTGTTCGAAAAAGTCCCTCTTTATATCCATGAAGCTCCGTAAGGTTGTTGCGTTTTGTTCAGAAAATCCACCGTCGACTCGTCCATTATACAAGACATACAAAGCGTTAAAAATATACCTATAAACTTAGTTCAAACAAATCAAACAACGTTTCTAATCGATCCTTAGGTACACTAATATGTATATTGACGATAATATTTCACACGGATAATATCCTGGGCGAGGCACCTCACAGAATCACATTTTTCCGGATGGATTCTCCTTGGGTTTTCGCCTGCCAAATCAGTTCATTATTTATTTATATTTTAACAGTTTTAGAAACTTCAGAGTGTTTTCTATCCAATACTACTAATTATGTGCATATCCTAGTTTCTCGACCTGAGTACCAGGCATTTTACTTTGGGCACACCAGACTCTCCAAAACTCCGAACACTGCTGCCGCTCCCTAATAGGTTTTAAAACGAGAGGCTGCCTGGATCTTTCATTTAAGACCCTTGCTCCTCTCGAGTCTCAATGTAGACTTTGAACTGAAGCCATTCTTGTGATTTTGCTATTGTAAATGCTTGTAGGCCGATGTAGCCAAATTGTATCTATGATCGTATGCTATCCATTCATGTTTTTGGTATGTTATTTTTTTATATCTGAGAAATAACCAATGATATCAGGCCACACCCGACCATGATTACAGACACCTGTGTGTGTCCTTCAACACTATACAAACTAGTCACCCCACAGTGTTTGTCATTATACCCTGATGAAGACAGCTTGTCTGTCAAAACGTTGGATATTACGTTATTAAATTACTGCATCTGAGCTCCTAGACTACGGCTCTCCTTACATTTTTCAAGTGTTCTATTCTGCTAGCCAGCAACTTTCCTAAATAGGTATGCATTTCTTTCGCCTATAGATTGGTCTATTGGTGTATTGTTGTGCACTTGTTAATACTGGTTTCGTCCCGTGTGTTGTTATTACGGGTCTTGTTCCGTGTATTTATTAGAGGTTTAACCTCGCTCTTTTGTTTGGGTTACATCCCTGTGTTTTTGTATATGTGTTTGTTTTGGGCTTCGTCCCCGTGCCTTTTCATGGCATGTTGTATTTTGGGTGGGAAATAAAAAAAACTATTACGTATTCCTGCACCTGTCTCCAATCATTTATACAACGTAACAGAATAACCGACCCCAAATAGAGACAGCGGGAATGGCTTGACCGACGACAACGCAACCTCGGCAGCTGCAACTGGCTCGTACTACGCCGCTGCAACTGGCCCGTCCGACGATGCCGCAACTTCGGCAGCTGCAACCGGCCCGTCCGATGCCCCCGCAACTTCAGCAACTGCAACTGGCCCATCCAACGCTGCCGCAACTTCGGCAGCTGCAAATGTCCCGTCCGATGCCGACGCAACTTCGGCAGCTGCAACCGGCCCGTCCGACGCCGCCGCATCTTCAGCAGCTGCAAATGTCCCGTCCGATGCCGACGCAACTTCGGCAGCTGCAACTGGCCCTGAACGACCTGTGGTTGTCCTCGAGGCCGGTGTCGTCCCACTGCTGGTGCAGCGCGTTAATTGTGTGTGTGTGGGGGGGGGGGTACTGTCACGGATTCCCCCGGTACTGCTGCTCATTCCGTGCACCAGTTCCGGAGGTCTTCGTCACCGGCCTCTAGGTGTCACTGAACTGTCTCATTACGCACACCTGATTCTATTCCCCTGATTAACAACTGTATGTATGTGCCCTTTGTTCGTCATTGTATTGTCGGTTATTGTTCCCATGTACTTTGGTCTGTGAGTACCTGTGCTTTGTTATTTCGGCTTTCGTGCTGCGTGCACTGTGCACTTGTTATTATGGGTCTCATCCCGTGTATTGTTGTGCATTTATTATTACGGGTCTCGTCCCGTGTATTTATTAGAGGTTTTAACTCACTCTTTTGTTTGGGCTACATCCCTGTGTTTTTGTATACGTGTTTGTTTTGGGCTTCGTCCCCATGCCTTTTCATGGCATATTGTATATTTTGCGCGGAGTATTAAACCCCCCTATTACAAATTTCTGCTCCTGTCTCCAATCTCCAATCATTTAAACAACGTGACAGCAAGCTTAACCATCATGGCGCTATTACAACATGGTGTAAAGCATCTGTGTGTTGCTGGTGTGGAGGAGTCAGGCGCAGGACAGCAGATATGAGTAAATATAGCAAATTTTACTCAATATATTAACAAACGTCAAGAATATCCAAGCCCACAAAATACGGGCCGCAATACAATAAAACAATGACTCACAAACAAACATGGGGGAACAGAGGGTTAAATAATGAACAAGTAATTGTGGGATTGAAACCAGGTGTGTAAAACAAGACAAAAAACAATGGAAAAATGAAAAGTGGATCGGCGATGGCTAGAAAACCGCCGAACGCAGCCCGAGCAAGGAGAGTGACCGACTTCGGCGGAAGTCGTGACACATGGTTGAATACAATTTGAGTAATCAATACCTAATTCGTTATCTCAGTCAAGATAGTGGGTTCAATTCCTGGGACCACCCATATGTAAAATGTATGCATGAATGACTGTACGTCGCTTTGGATAAAAGTGTCTGTTAAAAATAGCATGTATTATTTTATTATTATTATACTGTATATTATTATTAGAAGGTTAATCACATCTGGATATCTCATAGTTGAAAGGGGATGTGAATGTCAAAAAACACCCAAATATAAAATGTTCAACACACTGTATCTCTGGTGATTTAAACATGTCAGGAAACTGATCTGTCATTAATGTCAGTGGTCTTTCTAACTAGGGGACTTGTTGGAACCTGCTACGGCAAAGACAAACCATTAAACTGCAGCCTCCCAGCCTGCTGGCCAGGCCTCCCTCTAAGAACAAAGCAGCTGATTGGCCTCCCATGTCCGTCTAATGAGAGACAAACTAGGAGGATGAGTCCAGTCACCCCACTCTGCCAACGCCCTTGGCAGCTTTCATCACTAACGCCCACAGCCATGCCACCGCGTTGTGCTGTCTCTGAAATGTCCTTAAATCCAGAGGAAGAAAATACACGATGAAGGCCTTTTTTTTCTCACAGAGAGACTTATAACAGAAAGTGACAGCTGGAGCATTGGTAAAGCCACTGGGCTTGTATTTCTATTACTATTTATACTTCAATTTAATTAGAAGTGGTTAAAAATGTCTGTGAAACACCCAGTGAGAAACAGTATAGCATACATCTTCACCATGGCAAACTAATTTGACCATGGACAGATTTGTAACAACAACAAACAAGGCAAACTTTTCTCTCTTGCCAATTTAACAGGAGTGTCCTTTAATCACAGACATGGGAAATCTGAAGGACGACTGCTTTTCATCTCTAAGGGCTCTCTCTCTGGCGAGGATAAAAACAACTTGTTTGGCCAGAGAGAGGGAGAGAGATAGTGGGAGGGAGAGAGAGAATAGGGAGAAAGAGAGAGAGCTCCTGAGTTCATCTGCAAAAAATATAGAATTAGAGTTGGATAAATGTAGATAAACTTTGAATTTTTTCGCAAAGACTTATTCAGGATAATAACCTCAACATTAAAACCATCAATCCAAATCAAAATTCCATACCTAAAACCTTGATTTTGGACAAAATTACCTGAATGGACTATTACTACCAAGGACTATCAAGAAAAAACTTCTAACAAACCAAAACATGTAGAAGAAACACAGCAGAACCTGGAAATACCATCCAACACATAACTGAGTGAGTAATATTCAGTCTGAAGCTACTTATGAAGCCAAAAAGTAAAAGGCAATAATCGCTAGGTAATTTTGTTATATAAAGCTAAATAAATAAGCATACTAAGCTACCAAGATGCTGTGACAGAACAGACCTGGCGGCACCTTCAAATAGCACTGAAGTGTGAAATCAGATGTGTGATGCAGAAGCCCCAATGGCTTAT
Organism: Hucho hucho; assembly: GCA_003317085.1. Lineage (NCBI taxonomy): Eukaryota > Metazoa > Chordata > Actinopteri > Salmoniformes > Salmonidae > Hucho > Hucho hucho. Next base: position 626,792 of record QNTS01000457.1, read on the forward strand.
CCTTGTCCAGAAGTCATTACAATACAGTACCCTATGGATATTAAAAATAACCCTGCAAGAAATAAGTACAAAAAAAGCTCCTCAAGGACAATACAGAGACACTATCTGCTGACTGCTACAAAGAGGGGAACGTAAGCAACTTAGCTGAAGGACCATGTCAGAAAGCTGAGGTGACATTGAGCAGGACTCTCGCTCAGACCCGGACCACAACCTCAACACCACAATGGGACAGACAACACAGGACCCACCAACCAAACAGACCCCACCCCCTCCTAACAGCCCTCCTGTCAGCTCCCCCGATAGCCCTCCTGACAACCCCCCCACATCCACTGAGGACACACAAAAGCCAGAGATTGTGCTCCTCATTGACTCAAATGGCAAATACATTCAAGAGGAGAAACTTTTTCCCAAACACAACGTGCCCAAACACTAGGCATGCCCTGGAGCTGTTGTTAGAGGACAGACTAGGTTCCCGCCAGCCACATCATAACTCACATGGGCACAAATGACCTGAGAGCCCAGCAGGAAAAGGAGGCAAGAGCACTCAAAGGAGCGATTGAAAAAGCTTCTTCCCATTTCCCCAATCCACAAGTGGTTATCTCCACCCTGCTACCACAAAAATACTTTCACCCTGCCACCATACAGTGGGTGAATGCAAGCATTTTGCGAGACTGTGCCTCAAAACCTAATATATAACATGGCCCACCACTCCACCCTAGACTTGAACAGCCTTTACAACCAGGTCCAACTTTACAAGGCAACAATCCCAACTTTTGCCAGGACCCTGAAGGACGTCACCCTCAACTGTAGCCCGAGCACCTCACACAGGAGCAACAGAGCAACGGACACCCCGCCCAGACCAGCGAAACACCCTTCCAGACCTGCAAGACCCCCTCCTGAAAGACCTGCACCGAGAGAACCCACGCCAAGAGGACCTACACCCAGATCACAGTATCACCAGCCACACCCCAACCAGCTAAGACCACCCCAAGCAAACCCTGGCCACACCCTATATAGGCCCCCCATATCAGACCCATGCCCCTTCTGCCCACCCCATGCCCCTCACCCCTGCGGCAAGGACCTCAACACGACAGCAGGACATATGCCCAGGCCGTGAGCAAAGCAACACGCCCAACCTCCACTATTACACCTGCCCAAGCCCCATTCTGCAACCTAAGAGTATCAGATGCTCAACATGCTCTGCTCACACCTACTGTGATGGTCCGGGCCGAAACCACACAAAAACAACACTAGACAATATGGAACACAAAGCTTTTACTATCTCATCCTGGAATATAGGGTTGGCAGGTGGCCTAGTGGTTAGAGCGTTGGACTAGTAACCGAAGGTTATTATTATTATACCTTTATTTCAACAAGGAACACAGACTGAGACCAAGGTCTCAAGATCGAATCAGTTGCAAGATCAAATCCCCGAGCTGACAAGGTAGAAATCTGTCAATCTGCCCCTGAACAAGGCAGATTTATGGATATAATAAATTACTTTTTCTAACAAAAGAACCATGGATTGTCTTCGTTGGACACTTGGAAAGCCCTCAGCAGAAGTTCTTCAAAAGGTAAGGGATTTATTTTCGCTGTGAAATGTGTTTTGTGTGAACCGTGATGGTTTATGAATTTATGCTAATGGTGTTATGCTAATTGGAGGTGCTACCCTCAAACAATCAAATGGATAATGGATCCTTAGGAACACTTTTATGTATATTTAGTATAATATTTCAACCGGATAATAAACTGGACGAAAGGAAAGGAAAAAACCACAGCGCGCGCGAGCCCGTGAACGCGCATCCTCTTCTGTTTACATCCGATGACTCGTTCGAAATTCTTCTTCTATTACCATCCAGAGCAACCAAACATCATCAAACACTGTCTAGAGACTGTTGACATCCAGTGGAAGCAATAGGTACTGCAATCTTACTCCTATATATGTCTGTTTTCAATAGGGAGGGGTTCAAAATGAGGCAATGTGTCAAAAACACTTTTTCCAGGACAGAAATTCCTCAGGTTTTCGCCTGTTATATCAGTTCTGTTATACTCACAGACAATATTTTAACACTCTTAGAACCTTCAGAGTGTTTCCTATCCAATAGTACTAATTATGTGCATATCCTATTTTCTGGGCCTGAGTGGGAGGCATTTTAATTTGGGCACGCCAGACTCTCCAAAACCGTCACCTCGGGAGCCGCTCCCTAAGAAGTTAACGATGACAGCTTCTCCATCCTAGCGGGGTAGATCAGCAATTTCCAGGCTCAGGGACATGTACTAGTCTGTGGCAACCTAAATGCCAGAACTAGACACCCTCAGCACACAGGGGGACAAACACCTACCTGGAGGTGACAGCATTCCCTCCCCTATATGCCCCCCTAGACACAACTGCGACAACATATCCAACAAACAAGGGTCACAACTCATGCAGCTCTGTCAGATGCCGGGTATGTACATAGTCAATCGTAGGCTTCGAGGGGACTCCTATGGTAGGTACACCTATAGCTCATCTCTTGGCAGTTGTAGACTACTTTGTCACTGACAACCCAGACTTTCTTAGAGCGTTCACAGTCAGTCCACTGACACCCCATATCAGATCACAGCAAAATCACTATTTGAACAGAGCTATGCTCAAACATGAGGCGTCAAAGCCAAAGGAACTGAATAATATTAAGAAATGCGATAGATGGAAGGAAAATATTGTGGAAATCTACCAAAAAACAATTAGGCAACAACAAATTGAATCCCTTCTAGACAATTTCCTGCACAAAAGGTTTCACTGTAATAGTGGTGTAAGCTTGGCAGTAGAAAATCTAAACAGTATTTTTGACCTATCATATTCCCTATCATATCTAAACATTTCAAGCAGACAACCTAAGAAAACTAACAACAATTACAAATGGTTTGATGAAGAATGCAAAAACCTAAGACAGAAATGTAGAAACCTATCCAACCAAAAACATAGCGATCCAGAAAACCTGAGCCTACGCCTTTACTATGGTCAATCACTAAAACAATACAGAAATACATTGCGGAAAAAGAAGGAACAGCACGTCAGAGTCCAGCTCAATGTAGCTGATGTATCAATAGAATCTAACCAATTCTGGGAAAACTGGAGAACTCTAAACAAACAACAACACAAAGAGTTATCTATCCAAAATTGAGATGTATGGATAAACCACTTCTCCAATCTTTTTAGCTTAGAATGAACTATTAAAGACTACCAGAACCTACTAGATTCTCCAATTACATTGAATGAACTAGAGGACAAAATACAAACCCTCCAACCCGTCTTCTCTTGAGAGCCAGGTCTGCCTTCGGCGGCATTTCTCAAAAGAAAGGATATGCTCACTGAGTCTGTACATAGTCAAAGATGTCCTTCAATTTGAGTCAGTAACAGTGGTCAAGTATTCTGCCACTATGTACTCTCTGTTTAGGGCCAAATAGAATTCTAGTTTGCTCAGTTTTTTGAAAATGCTTTCCAATGTATCAAGTAATTATCTTTTTGTTTTCTCGTGATTTGGTTGGGTCTAATTGTGTTTCTGTCCTGAGGCTCTGTGGGGTCTGTTTGTGTTTGTGAACACAATGTAGAGTCTCAATTTGGTGTTGGTCACATTTTGTGAATTTTTGGTTGGTAAGCGGACCCCAGACCTCACAACCATGAAGGGCAATGGGTTCTATAACTGATTCAAGTATTTTTAGCCAGATCCTAATTGGTATATTGAATTTTATGTCCTTTTTGATGGCATAGAAGGACCTTCTTGTCCTGTCTCTCAGATCGTTCACAGCTTTGTGGAAGTTACCTGTGGTAATGATGATTAGGCCGAGGTATGTATAGTTTGGGGAAGATGCCAGAGCTAAGGATGATGTTAAAGATTTTAATATAGCCAGTTGTAATTCGTGGTCTGTATATTTTATCATTTCATTTAGGATAGCATCAACCCCACAGGCCTTTTTGGGCTATGTGCACACTTCCCACAAAATGAGGTGGAAACTGAGCTGCACTTCCTAACCTCCTACCAAATGTATGACCATATTAGAGATATATTTCCCTCAGATTACACAGACCCACAAAGAATTCGAAAATAAATCCAATTTTGATAAACTCCCATATCTATTGGGTGAAATACCACAGTGTGCAATCACAGCAGCAAGATTTGTGACCTGTTGTCACAAGAAAAGGGCAACCAGTGAAGAACAAACACTATTGTAAATACAACGTATATTGATTTATTTATTTTCCCTTTTGTACTTTAACTATTTGCACATCATTACAACACTGTATATAGGCATTTATTCTTTTGGAACTTTGTGAGTGTAATGTTTACTGTAATCTTTTTATTGTTTATTTCACTTTTGTTTATTATCTATATCACTTGCTTTGGCAATGTAAACATATGTTTCCCATGCCAATAAAGCCCATTAAATTGAAATAGAATTGAATATGAGAGAGAGAGACATATAGATATTGAGCGGCAAGGTTAATGAGATAGAGAGACGAGACAGGGAAGAAAACAGAAGGCGAGGCAGCGTTGGACTATAGTAATCTCCTCCGCTTCCCCGACCATATCCCATTACAACGCCATTAGACCGGACGCTGGCTCCTCTCCCCCTACCCACTCCGTCCTCCCCTGCACGGCCCGCTTCAAAGCTATGGGTCATAATTGATTGGCTGTGCAGAAACACATGTCTGCTATGTAGTTAACCTCCTCACCTGCAGCTTTCCTCCTCATAAAGGGAAAGCTCTGACTAAAACACAGAGGATGAAAAGCAGTAGTCAGTTCACTCAGAGGGGTGAGGTATCCTGGCCCAATCTCCCATCCCTTTCTATCTCTCTCTTGTATGGGAGCCTGTGCTCTGCAGACCTGCCTGCTGGAAGGACCTCTAAGAGACAGCTTGTTTTGTTGTTAGTTGTTGAGGGGAAGCTGAGGTCTTTTACACACCTTTATTGGTGCAGCTAGCCAGCCATCAGGCCAGTCAGAGCTGATCCAGCCCATTCAGAATGCTTCAATCTTTTAAAATCACAATCAGTCCCAAATCCCAAATTAGCTAGGCATTGATTCATCAATGACATGAATCAAGGCCCTCACTGAGTTCCTCATTAAGCAGTAAAAGCACAGACAGACACAGATCTATAAAATGTAGATCAGCAGTCTATCAGACAGAGGCATAGTCAGTGCTGACTGATCTAGAATGCAGTCCCAGATGTATTGCTGTGGGCTGACACATTGTGAGTCACACTGCTGTCCCCATGGAGACAGTCTCCCTGTACTCTGCTAGTTAGCGTTAGTCCATCTCAATTCCCTCTCTCTCTATTACCCTCTGATTCAACACAGACTGTCTGACTGGAGATGTGGAGCAGACATAACAGACACTTCGCTCTAAATCATTGTATCAGAACAGGTCTGAATGCTGGAAATTACTCAGGCCATTACGGGGACAAACATGTCATTCTATGCACATAGCATAGCAATGATGCAGGACAAGCAGAGCAGAAGTTATCTGAGGTACTGACAGGAGAGAGGCATACCGTTAATGAAGGGAAAGAGCACTGATTAACTCACTAAGTGAAGCAAGGATGGAGTTGTTGTTCTTTAAGTTGAAGAGTGCAGATTACTGCAGACAGTACAGGTGTTTGATTGACAGGTCCTCAGCTCATCCGGGGTTATGAGACTACATTCTGGCCTGTGGCGATGAGCTGCCAATGAATCTGAATCATGTTGAATCAGACCTCTATGGAGCTGTGCACCAGAGCTGAGATACAAAACACACAGACACCTCGCTCGCTGCTTAGCTTTTCAATTACACTAGAACGGAAGCCAGTTTGCTATGATGAATACCGAGGCATCACCCTGCTTAAATGTGTGTGGATAATATCCCTGGGTGGGCGCGCAGTGCAGCGCAGTGGCGTTCTGAGCGGGCTCTCCCTCTACATAGCGTCTGTATGGAGGTCGCGTATGTCACCATAAACAAACCGCGCTCCGCGCCTTCATGCATACATAAAGAGCTGCTGATATGAGGCAAGGTGGCGGGTGGTAGGGGGCTTTGATAATGTATTCATCACTCTAACTGACAAGTGCAGCCCACCGGGAGGGTGATTCACATTCTGAAAAAGAGCAGAGAAAACCGCCATTCAACAACATGCAGAACTGTTGGCTGCACCGTGAACAGCAACACAACGCTGACACTGAACATCACCTAAGACCTTGACTAGAGCATTCACATAAACATGTGCATATTTCTTTTTCCTTGTAGCTTTCACTATCTCACATAGTGGTAGGGGGTTTTGGGAGTGAGACCATTATTAGATAAGCAGATAGGATTCAGACCCAAACCTTGGAAATTTTCAACACAAACACGTTAACCTTTTACTGAAGTGGGCTAAATCAGGGTCACACAGAGTGTTCCTTGGTAGTCTTAATCAATTGAGTTATATTTTGCAACTAGGCTACTACCTGTAATGTTTGCATTGTGTTTCATGATGTGTGACATGTGTGTGCAATGATTTGCCCAATCTGTGCATTATTATTGCCTAAGTATAATAAGCTGCCTCATTAGCCTACTTGGTGGTAGTATACTGTATCTCTAGGAGCTGATCCGTTGTTAGTATTGTGGAATAATTATGATGTTAAAAAGTTTGTTGCTGACTGAAAAGTTAAGATCTACTGAAGTATAAAGGAGGAAGTAGAGCGAGGAAATCAATGACGATAGTATACGCTGCCCCTGGACCACATCACAATGACTTCCTTTACCATCTCACTCTGACCCCCAGCCTATATTCATAGAATTATATACAGTAAGACTTTGTTTTTATCTATCTCTCTTCTTTTTCCCACTCTCTACCAAATCACTTTCTCTTTACTTTTATCTGTATATATTTTCTAACCTCGCTCCCTTTCTCTTGCTTTTTCTCCCTTCCCTTCTATCCATCCCCCTCAACCCTTCTCCCTCCCTCTCTCTCCCTCTCTCTCTCAGCCAGAGCACTCTGCTGGCCAGTTGGAGGCCTGGAACATTCCTTTGAGTGTTCCAGATAAAGATGTGTGTTAGATCGATACCCTGTTAGTAGCCGGCATAGCTGTGTTGTCATGCAATCATCTAAAAGATCATTGTAGACAAGCTTCAGCCTGTCTATGACAGAGCACTTTCCTCAGGCCAGGCCAGGCCAGGCGCGCGCAAACACACACACACACACACACACACACAGGTAAACAAACAAGAAAACACACACACAGCATGGCATGCAGTGCACGGAACCTGGGTTAGCTGTGGAGACATGGGCCATTACTCCAGCACAGCCCCAGAGGGCATGTTCTTAGACATACAACACAGCTCAAATGGCCGTCAAAAACTATGATTTACTAGCAGGTTACTGCAGCAGCTAGACTGATCGGTGCATGAACATCATTACAGACAATAAGTTTACAGAAAAATGTGCAAAGAATCATGAATATTGTTATCATAACTGTCAAATCATGATGTCCGAACTAGGCTATTGAGAGCAATAGTCCAGATAGTACAGCTGGAATCAGATAATTAAACCCCTTTATTGACATTACACAAAATGTAGACTCGTAATTCATGCTGGCAACGACAAACTACACCACACTACACCATCTTCCAGATCAGTTTCTTTCCTGCGGTCTCATCCCCATCACCTGCCTCAAAGACCGTCTGTCATTTCACATGCTTGTTCTTCCAACTGCTCAAACTACTACTCCCTTGCTCCTTCTCTTCATCTCTCTCTCGCTCGTGAAAGAAGGAGTGGGAGTGAAAGGGTGAGAAGTGGACACAGAGCTGTAGTGCTGGAAACATTCATATATATGTTTGTCTCCAGATCTCATCTGAGTCTGGTCGGCCTCTGGACTCGCCCCAGCCCTGCAGTCCCAGAGCACCATGCGACCAGAGTGGAGACTCGCCCCGGCTTCCTCCTCCCTTATCGCTCCGGCTCCTCTGCTCTCTAGCCTCGATAATATAATGTCACACGTCTGTTAATGGATCTGTCAGAAGTTCCCTGAGTTCCTCCTAGTAGAGAGGGTGGAGCCCCTTATACTGTCCTCTCTCTCAAGACTCAAGTGATGTGGGTCTGAGTGTGCCTCTCAAAGCCACAGTCAGTGACAGAGAGTTCCAGGTAAAACCCTTTTGGTTCCAAGTAGTACCGTTTTGGTTTCCATGTAGAACCCTTTCCACAGATGGTTCTACATGGAACCCAAAATGGTTCTTCCTCGAACCGAAAGTTTTTTTTACCTGGAACCAAAAATGGTTCTCCTATGGGGACAGCTAAAGAACCCTTTTGGAACCCTTTTTATAAGGGTTTACCTGGATGTCGAAACTCCAAGGCCCCTGGTTATACACCACTTTGAGGAAAAAGGAGAGGAACTATCTACAACTTTACAGCAATCATGCCATACCAATTGTCATCCGTTCTACAGCAATCCTTTCTTTGTGTTGATGTACTAATTCAAATCTGTGACTTTGAAGTTGTAAGGGTATTATTTGAGGATTAGACATGACATTTCATGAAATATTCCTTCTCTCCAGATGCAGAATAGATTATCATCACTCCATTTTTTGAGGACTCCACATCACTATTAAAAGAGACTTACTGAATCTCTGACTTACCGTTGTCTGTGGCCATGAAGATGGCAGTGTATTTGTTGTCGTGAACGTAAGGCGACTCTCTGTCCAGATTGGCAGAGGTGTTGACCGTACCTCTAACCGGGTTCACACTGAGCCAGTTAGCCGGGTCTCTCAGAACTGCAAACCTGAACAGGGAACAGATGACAGCTGATCAGAATATAGTCAGGGCAATACCATGGTGTCATGACTGTCCTGTGAGGATCAAAACAGGTCAGATCAGCATGGCAATAAAAAACTTCAACCAGACCCCCTCTCACCCGCAGAGGGAAGGAGAAGGGAACTGGTGGGTGTTGACAGTGCACCCCCTGTTGTAAATCAAGGACAAAACATTCAGCATCTCCCTCTCCAATATTCACCAGAGGAATGTGCCTCTACACAGATCTTTCCCCGCCGAAACTCTAACATGTTCTAAAGCGAATACTGGAACAATATATCTAACATAGAATGTGGGGAATAGTCAGAGGCGACCTAAAGGAACACTGATGTCGGTTTGGTTGTTATTTTGTAATGTCATGAAAAAAATTATAAAGTAAATACTGTAACTTGGGAAGTATACCCACTATATGTGTGAAGTGTCCATCTGATGTGTTGTGTATGAAATATGAAAAATTATGAAAGTCTTTTTGTTAAGAGAGGGACATGATTTTAGGAGCCATAAGAGATAATAGTTTTACATAACTTTGCACAGTGACAAGTAATGCATTGAGGGAGGTCAGAGAGCGTGTCAGCCTGACAGAACCGCCCTTTTGAACAAACTGTATAAAAGGATGTGTTAAGAATTAACATATCAGACCAGAGAGACGTGGAGCTGCAGCTCACGTTTAATGTTGTTTGAACTCTGAAATCTCTCCCAGACAATCACTGTTACGGCTGATTAGCTGTCCTAAGTAAAGTATCTTCGAAAGTGTATTTAAGTGGGACCATTCTACTACTCTTCTGAAATCCCCGAAGTACGCTACTCTCATCACCCCACTGGGAACCATCAACCATCTTCAAAGAAGCATCTTCCAGAGCGAATGGAAGGAGAATAAATTCTGTAGTTATGTTCAGGACTACACGAAAAGTCACCAGATACCGGATGACTGCAGAGGAGAACAACAGTAGAAGACAGGTCAGAACCATTTTGGACATTCAGAGCCTTATAAGCGTGGCGTGAAAAGGCCCAACTCCCTTTCCTAGGTGGCCTGGTTCCGACAAATACACGAAGAACCAAGACATTTCACATAAATACATTCATGATCTCTTACTCAAAGAGTGCGGAGGATTGTGTGCAAAGTATATGATTACTGTGAGAGTAGTTTCTAAATGTACCAAAGAATTATGTCTCTGTCCTCTCTCTCTGTCCCTCTCCAAACGAAAACAGGAAATGCCCGTGCTCAGGTCTGTTCAACGCTGGTCCGACCAATCGGATTTCAGGCTTCAAGATTGCTTCGATCACGTGGACTGGGAAATGTTCCGGATAGCATTGGACAACAACATTGATGAATACGCTGATTCGGTGAGCGAGTTTATTAGCAAGTGCATCGGTGATGTGGTACCCACGGTGACTATTAAAACCTTCCCCAACCAGAAACCGTGGGTTGATGGCAGCATTTGCACAAAACTGAAAGCGCGAACCACTGCTTTTATACATGGCAAGGCGACCGGAAACATGACCGAATACAAACAGTGTAGCTATTCCCTCCGCAAGGCAATCAAACAAGCTAAGCGTCAGTATAGAGACAAAGTAGAGTCACAATTCAACGGTTTAGACACGAGACGTATCTGGCAGGGTCTACAGTCAATCACGGACTACAAAAAGAAAACCAGTCCCGTCGCGGACACCAATGTCTTGCTCCCAGACAAACTAAACAACTTATTTGCTCGCTTTGAGGACAATACAGTGCCACTGACACGGCCCACTACCAAAACCTGCGGGCTCTCCTTCACCGCAGCCAACGTGAGTAAAACATTTAAACGAGTTAACCCTCGCAAGGCTACCGGCCCAGACTGCATCCCTAGCCGCGTTCTCAGAGCATGCGCAGACCAGCTGGCTGGTGTGTTTACGGACATATTCAATCAATCCATATCCCAGTCTGCTGTTCCCACATGCTTCAAGAGGGCCACCATTGTTCCTGTTCCCAAGACAGCTAAGGTAACTGAGCTAAATGACTATCGCCCCGTAGCACTCACTTCCGTCATCATGAAGTGCTTTGAGAGACTAGTCAAGGATCATATCACCTCCACCCTACCTGACACCCTAGACCCACTCCAATTTGCTTACCGCCCCAATAGGTCCACAGACGACGCAATCGCAATCACACTGCACACTGCCCTAACCCATCTGGACAAGAGGAATACCTATGTAAGAATGCTATTCATCGATTACAGCTCAGCATTTAACACCATAGTACCCTCCAAACTCGTCATTAAGCTCGAGACCCTGGGTCTCGACCCCGCCCTGTGCAACTGGGTCCTGGACATTCTGACGGGCCGCTTCCATGTGGTGAGGGTAGGAAACTACATCTCCACCCCACTGATTCTCAAGACTGGGGCCCCACAAGGGTGCGTTCTCAGCCCTCTCCTGTACTCCCTGTTCACCCATGACTGCGTGGCCATGCACGCCTCCAACTCAATCATCAAGTTTGCAGACGACACTACAGTGGTAGGCTTGATTACCAACAACGACGAGACGGCCGACAGGGAGGAGGTGAGGGCCCTTGGAGTGTGGTATCAGGAAAATAACCTCTCACTCAATGTCAACAAAACAAAAAAGATGATCGTGGACTTCAGGAAACAGCACCCCCCTATCCACATCGACGAGACAGTAGTGGAGAAGGTGTAAAGTTCCTCGGCGTACACATCACGGACAAACTGAAATGGTCCACCCACACAGACAGCATGGTGAAGAAGGCGAAGGAGCGCCTCTTCAACCTCAGGAGGCTGAAGAAATTTGGCATGTCACCAAAAACACTCACAAACTTTTACAGATGCACAATCAAGAGCATTCTGTCAGGCTGTATCACCACCTGGTACGGCAACTGCTCCGCCCACAACTGTAAGGCTTTCCAGAGGGTAGTGAGGTCTGCACAATGCATCACCGGGGGAAAACTACCTGCCCTCCAGGACACCTACAACACCCGATGTCACAAGAAGGCCAAAAAGATAATCAAGGACAACAACCTCCGAAGCCACTGCCTGTTCACCCCACTATCATCCAGAAGGCGAGGTCAGTACAGGTGCATCAAAGCTGGGGCCGAGAGACTGAAAAACAGCTTCTATCTCAAGGCCATCAGACTGTTAAACAGCCATCTCTAACATTGAGTGGCTGCTGCCAACATACAGACTCAATCTCTATCCACTTTATTAATGAATAATTGGATGTCATAAATGTATCACTAGTCACTTATTAAACAATGCCACTTCATATAATATTTACATATCCTACATTACTCATCTCATATGTATATATTGTACTGTACTCTATATCAACTACTGCATCTTGCCTATGCCGTTCGGCCATCGCTCATCCATATATTTATATGTACATATTCTTAATCATTCCTTTACACTTCTGTGTATAAGGTAGTTGTTGTGAAATTGTTAGATTACTTGTTAGATATTACTGCACGGTCGGAACTAGAAGCACAAGCATTTCGCTACACTTGCATTAACATCTGCTAACCATGTGTATGTGACCAATACAATTTGATTTGATTTGATCCATGTCTTTTGTAACAAGCAATACTGAATTATAAGTAAGGCTCAAGTTTTTGCAGATGGAGGAGGTTAGGACTGTTCAGAATGATGATATGATATGAGGTTATGATTAATAAGTTGACTGTTTATGGATGTAATAGGTAAAGACCTTTAGAGTTTAATTCAGGAAATGGTAACTCTTTAAAGAACCAATCTCGTGGTGCCCCAAATCCTAATGAGTTAGTTGTTACAATTAAACCTAGTTAGTTGATTAGATAAATAACAGTCATCAGATTAATGAATGTAAAGTCACGACAATGGTATGTGACAAATACAACATGATTAGATAAGGAGATACTGTAGCTACAGTATTTTCCTGCAGTAGCCAGTTTGCTACAGCAGGAAAACCGTTCTGCAGCAACAGGAAATGTTAATTATTATGTGGATCATAGTTAATGATACATATCTGACATTTTAAAGTGACACTTTAAACCTTAGAAGCTTTTTTAAACCTTTCTATGCAAGAATATCTCAGCAACAAAAGATTATACATTTGTATAGGACATCAGCTAGTAAGAGCTTTTTCAGTAAAGACATTTTAACACTGTTTCTAAGGAAGATATTGAGATACTGAATTGGCAATATCTATCAAAGACACAAAACTGTTGAATTGCAGCATGATGAGACTACATATTTTAAGCGCAACGTATGTTGTGTGAAGTTAAAGCTGAGGTTTAGTGGATGGTCTGTGTATGTCTGTGGATGCTCTGTCTGTGGTTGGAGTGTGAAGATAATGGATGAACTCAGATAACTCCTCAGAGAATAATGTATTTGTGTGGAAAGCAGCTGGAGTCTGAGGCATGACCCTACTAATGCGATCCTGAGAGCCAGGTGATGGGAGGTGCATTTTGATTGGATGGGGAATGGTGCCGTGCCTCTGGGGGTTCACATCTGTGTTCATGTCACACACCGCTGATTTAGTGGCTCAATCTCATTTGGCTCTGTTGGTAGAGCATGGCACTTGCAACACCAGGGTTGTGGGTTTGACTCCCACAGGGGACAAGAATGAAA
>QNTS01000457.1:640518-666885 GCA_003317085.1 Hucho hucho
ATGTATGCACTCACTACTGTAAGTTGCTCTGGATAAAAGTGGCTGCTGAGGGGAAGATGGCTCATAATAATGGCTGGAACAGAGTGAATGGAATTGAATCAAAAAATGGAAACCATGTATTTGATACCATTCCACTAATTCTGCTCCCCGCTGTTACCACGAGCCTGTCCTCCCCAATTAAGGTGCCACCAACCTCCTGTGCTACTAAAATGTAAAATACACACACACAGCCCCACTCGTAACCTCTTTAACTTTACCAATAAACACTCCACATGCACCTTTGTATTTTTACACAATGAGACACGCCCACACAAATACACACACTTCCTGGTTATTAGCCCTTCATCACTACCAGGCATCACAACATCACACAAGCTCATCGCTTTAGAAAGAGGAAAACACAAGATGATTATCCTGCTGCTATGGGTACACAGATAGTCATTTGATCCATTATAACATGGTTTTTATGTTGTCTGCTTGCCTATTTGTTGATAGAATCTATTCAGATGCAGCTTAAATGATAAAGCTTACAAAAGGTTTTCCACAACATCACTATGTTTGACTCTGCAACTGTTTCTCTCACACACATGCACACGCACACACACTGGACTTCCTGACAGGCCACCCCCAGGTGGTGAGTGTAGGCAACAACACCTTCGCCACGCTGACCCTCAACATGGGGACCCCTTAGTGGCACGTGCTTAGTCCCCTCCTGTACTATTCACTCACGACTGCATGACCGCTCAAGTTTGCTGACCACTCGATGGTGGTAAACCTGATCACCGAAGATGATGAGACAGCCAATAGGGAGGAGGACAGTGCCCTGGCAGTGCTGTGCCAGGACAACAACCTCTCCCTCAACATCAGCTGTAGTGGAGCAGGTTCCTCGGTGTCCACATTATTAAGAAATGATCATGGTCCACACACACCAACACAGTCGTGAAGAAGGCACGACAATGCCTCTTCCCCCTCAGAAGGTTGACAAAATTTGGCATGGGCCCTCAGATCTTATTATCCATCCTGTTGCCTAGTCACTTTAACCCACCTATATGTACTGTACATATTACCTCAATTACCTTGTATCCCTGCACATCGACTCGGTACTGGTACCCCGTGTATACTTTTCTATTCTTTTTCTATTTTTCCCTGCAGTTTTGGGAAGGACCCGTAAGCATCTTACTGTTAGTCTACACCTGCTGTTTACGAAGCATGTGACAAATAAAATGTGATTTGACACACACACACACACACACACACACACACACACACACACACAGGAGAGGTGCAGTAAATCCTTCCAGTTGGCCCGTCCAGGGGCTGTGAGTGGGAGTGTGTGTGCAGTGAGGAGGACTGAGGTGTGTTGGTTCGAGTGGAGAGGGGAGTGGTACTGCTGGGTAATTAGAGAAAAATGTTCGCTCTACAATAGCATATCGTGAGTGTGGCATTAAGAGCAGCCCTGGGAGGCCAGGCTATGGTACTTGATCAACCCAGCTCCATGGTAACCCTAAATGAGGCAGCACAATGTTTACATACACAGGGACCCTCCATTAGCCTTCTCTTAAGGTCATTAGAGGGTCATTAAAAACCATTATGAAAATAAAGTAAATATCTTTCCCATACATATTTTTCAGCCACATAACAAAATTGCCCACAAATAATCACTTGCATTCGCATGTAAAATTTTACTTTTAATCTTTCCTCTCTCTCGCGTACCACAAACACACACAAGTCCACGCACACGCGCTCTCTCACACACACACACACACACACACACACACACACACACGCCTGCCTGCATACAAGCTCACACACACAAAAAGAGAAAAGCTCGGAGCCAAAAATTGCCTGTACTGTTAAAAATTGACTTTACTTTCATAAAATGTCCAATAGCATTTGCCCATATTTCTGCTTGAGTGGCAGAATTTATCTCCTGAGCTACTGTATACGGCAAATCCTGGCCTGACCCCTACTCTACTAAGAACTGAGCCCATTTCAGCTTTCATCGGACAGTTATACAGTAGCCTCCCAGCGGACACCTTATAGCAGGGTTTCCCAAACTTCCCAGACGCACATTTTTTTTTTTTGCCATAGCATTACACAGCTGATTCAAATAACCAATTCATTATCAAGCTTTGATTATTTGACTCAAATGTGTAGTGCTGGGGCAAAAACCAAAACGTACACCCAGAGGGGGGAAGGGAAGGGGGGCACAGAGTCTGAGTTTGGGGAACCCTGCCTTATAGGACAGACCTTCTAGGACACAGTACAGCCCACTCAGGGGGAGTGCTTTTCCTACATCACAGGACGAGGCAGTCTATTCTAGGATAATGCCGGTACCACACTGAGAGAGGACGTCAAGACAGTGCAGCAGCACCCTTTAGGAGTAATCTTCTCACCCACACAGTTCACATACTGTAGTTATCTCTGAGGTTGAGAGGCTTTTAGGATCCACGATAACACTACCATTGCATCAGAAGAATATGGATTATGCAAACAGTATGCCTCTGTGTGTGTGTGTGTGTGTGTGTGTGTGCGCGCGCGCGCGTGTGTGTGTCTGTGTGTGCGTGCGTGAGAGAGAGAGTGTGAGAAAGACAATGAGAGATTTGATTGGTTCTAACACAATATCCCTTCTTACTGACAGCAACTATTTCTGAAAAAGCTTGTACTAAGTGGTTTATTCTGCATCCTCTTTTAAATACACTTATTGTAAGTGTATTGGATAAGACCTTTTGCTAAATGAAGGACTGTAAGTGGACTGTAGAGAAAAGGACAGATACAGTAGAGTACACAGGTACATTAAAACACAGGATGTGTGTATGCTGTAAGTTAGTGAGTGTATGGCTACAGTATGGATCTTTCTAACATCTGTTTCAGTGCAGCATGGGGTCCTTTGTTCATTAGTGTTTCCTGTGAGGAGTGA
Organism: Hucho hucho; assembly: GCA_003317085.1. Classification (NCBI taxonomy): domain Eukaryota; kingdom Metazoa; phylum Chordata; class Actinopteri; order Salmoniformes; family Salmonidae; genus Hucho; species Hucho hucho. The sequence continues at coordinate 643,439 of QNTS01000457.1, forward strand.
TGTCGTAAATTTCCCCAGCTGCTGGAGAGAAATGCTGACTCTTACTGTACATCACATCACATCAGACAGGCCCAACTGCTCTGCTCTGCCTGCGCACCTCCTAATCCGGATGGGCAGAGGGGACAGTAATCACTGCAACACCAACACCCTGGCCCGCTCAGGGAGCAATGCATGGGTCCACATCTAGCATGCAAGGCACATATCTGCTAAGTCTCCAATAAAAATGCCCAAATAGGCAATAACTCATTTATCTTTTTCACCATTGCGCTTTTTTACGCTGTGTCAACCAAGTACATTTCCAGAGGTGTGTTGCATATTGATGTCCCCCTCTGTGCCTCTCCGTTTCATGCTGGGGTGCTGGAGGCTGGGGTCTGTTTGCTGCTGGAGCAGGTGGATGGAATTGGGGAAGGGAAAATGCCACAGGCTTCCTGTCTGATATGTTGTTATTTCAAATGGCTGAATATGTAGCAGCATTTCAACCAATGTATTCCTTCAGTAAAACATTTTAAATGACTGAAATGATCACGTTCATGCAGCCCCTCCCCCCCCACCACACACACACCAAAATCTGTCTGGCAGTGAAATGCCAATGTACCTAACCTTGACTATCCTGAGTGCACTGTGACTTAGACAAGTGCATACTTCTGAGGTGTGACATTTTGGCAGCATTTCAAAGCCACTAAACATGCTCCCTCTCTCCACTGTCAGACAGCAGTGATCAGTGACTGAAAGAAACAGACGGAAGGAAGTCAATGCTAATGCTCCCCTCTATCAGTGAGCCACTGAATTTGAAAGAGACATTTGAGGGCAGCCATTACTTAATTTAGGGCCTGCTTTTGGAATTGGCAGTCTGTAGACTTCATCAGAATTCAGAACTAGCTGAGCAGGAATGAAGGAAGTAGAGATAACAGTAGAATGCAGAGGAGTGTGAATAAAGGAATGATGAAAGCAAGCCCTCTCTCTCGTTCTCTCTATTTGTCTTTATCCTTCACTACCTCGTTCACTCTCTCTTCATTTCATCAAACTGTCTGCTACTCCGCTGACAATGGCTCCAATAACCTCTGATGTTTAAGCAGCACTGTGAAAAAACATGATTTTTTTTGTCAGTTGATAACAAGGTGAAAAGACAGAGAAGTTGGCTTTGATCGAGTCTGCCCCATAGAGAACTGCAGCTATTGTATAATCAGAGAACTTGTATCATCTCGACATCCACTCAGGGCCTGATAGGAAAATCAGTCTCCCATGCTGCCCAACAATGCTCTGCTCTGGCCCACAGGACAAATTGTCCACAGGACAAATTGTCATTGTCACACCTGGTCATATTTCTATTCCATATCAGCACAATAGCAGGGCTGTAGAAAGGAAATATATATGACGGGCCGAGTGGGCAAAATAAACACAATGTGACTGGCCATCAATCAGCTGTCAGACAGAGCAGCTCAGAGGGAGTCAGAGCCCCTCGTCTGTCAGCACCGCCCCACACATCGTACCAGGCATCGTTTCGTCGGCTATTTATTATGGCCTCGTTAACACTGTGACTGTCACTCCCCATCCATTCATCTAGGTCTGATAGGAGGGGACCCCACTGACAGCTCAAACCCACCCAGCCATCTCTCCCCAGTCCAGGACCATCCCTAATACACTGGAACTGGGAGGTAGACTAGACTACAGCACAGATATCATAGAGGTAATAGAAACAAACAGTTGACATAGCCATTTAGAGTCAAACTCACCTCAGTCAGTACCAATAACACTACTGCAGTCACAGGTTCTGACAGTAACTCAAGTAGCCCATGTCAGCTAATATTTTTTAGATTGGTCAGTCTAGCGGTCAGCTATCTAAACTTGATTTCGTTAGTCACTCTCACTCAGATATATATATAAAAAAAGGCAAACGTGTAGAATATGTGTAGAATGCAGTAAATTATATGTAAAACTGCTAATATTTCTCTCCGCATAGTAGAATTGCATGAAATTTGTTTAAAAACAGCAACATTTTCTCTACGCCCCACGGCAAAATGTGTATAATTGCAGGAAATTAACTCTAAAACTTTGAAAAGGGGTGGCTGCTAAAACATTTTGCAAAGAGCCCCCAAAAGGCTAAGGTGGGTATGGATGTGGGTATGCATAGCCATGAGCCAATGCGGCCCTTCATGATGAGTTCTATTTTTTTGTGGCCCCCACCCCAATCAAAGTTGCCTATCCCTGATCTAGACAGAGGCAATTTGGGGCGATGTGGGTTCCTGCCAAGGCCAGTGGCGTCTCCACTACCAGCTCAGTGGCATCTCCACTACCAGGTCCGCAAAGCAAAGATGTCCAGAGCTGCTGAGTAAACTTTACAGAGACAGAGAGAGAGAGAGAGACAGAGAAAAAGAGAGAGCATGACTGAACCACACTGTACACAGTGGTGTATCATTGGTAATTCCATGTGCTTACAGATGTAGGATCGTAATTTGATCACTCTTTTGTTGCTGAGAATTTTCCAGCACCACTGGAAATGCAGATGAGCTCAGTGATTTAAAGCTAATAGCCTAACCATCATCAAGCAACATTATGGACTAAACATTACATTTTTGTCGCTACAGATTTATTTTGCTGTGACAATATAGGTATCTACTGTAGAGAAACAAAGACATGGGCAATGAAATTAGCCTTTTTATCATTGATGTTTTGGCTAGAAGGCTGGTTTTAATGGTAGGCTACAGAGCACTGCTGCAGACAAGCGGGGTATAATAATGGCTGTGAATGGATATTATACACACTGTTACGAATTCCCTGTCGGTGACTGTTATCAGCACCTCACAACCCTGAGCTGCACACTCCACTTCCCATCTCCCACACCCGGAGCCTAAGAGTCTACGGGGTACCATAACCAGCCTCTCAAACTCTCTCTGACCTGTGTGACTTGTGCCCTGTTACGTTGCTAGGGAGGTCACTAGGAGGCTGGACTTCTGCCCATCCTCTTGACTCTGCAGGTCACACAATACTTAGAAACATCTATGTCTCTGCCCATCAACAACTGGACGTGTGGGACAGTGTGTGTAACCAAAATCCACTACCAATCTACTACCTCTCCCACTTTTCATGCCAAAATTAATCTTCCTCAGTGTGTTTAAATTAAGTTCCTGTATGACAAATCTTGGGCTGCTTTATACCCCTCTAACCAGAGGTGGTGTCAGTGAGTCACAAACCAGTAAAATACGTAGAGCCGGGTCGCTCTCTTTCACACACACTTGCAAACACGCACGCACACACACACACACAAACACGCACACAAACACGCACACACACGCATGCACACACACACACAAATGCACCCATGTACACCCAGACAAATGCACCCAATCTCTCTGCAAGGGTAATAGCAGCCACTGTAGCATAATTCCATAAATTATTATGCAATGACATTTATTATCATAACAAGGCACAAAAAGCTGCTCTTTGCATCAGTTGAAAATCAGAACCCTGTAATTAACACAGAGAAAAGCAATTTATCTGCGCTTCAGTGAGGCGTTGCAGCGCAGTCTCTCGCTCTTCCTCTTGGCACCTTTTGGGATTGTTTTAATTATCTCATGGCATCATGGTTATGTGTCTGTAGCCTTCCCCCTCCACACATTTCGCACTCTATTACATTGATTCTAAAATGAGAAACTAAAATACAGAGCTGATTGGACTGTAATCTTCCTCCACTCAACCCAGGAGGGAGAATCTATCAGGAACACAAAGAGAAGAGAGTGAGAGACAGACTGGGATGAGGTGATAATAGGTTTCCCCTTTCAAGCTAGACAGAGCTTGATAGGATACACCTGATAGTAAGGGATATGGTCCCAGAGTAACAACCCACTGGGCACAGACTGGTTGAATCAATGTTGTTTCAACAAAATGTGTTTATGTCAAGATTATGTCATCATTGTAACCAATTAACAACATAGACAAACCTTGTATAGAATAAGTTGAACTTGTACTGTAGAGGAGAGTTGAATTAACACATCCACACCAGGCATCAACCACAATGAGAATACACAAGGAGCTCTCTTCACTGGGCAGAGAACAAAGAAAGAGGGGTGCCACTCACCACAAGCTCCCAGCAGGAGTCGTCCTTCACCCTTCTGCTCATCTCACACCTCTAGTCTACATCAAAGCTCCTCCGATTAGCTCAAGGGCAGCAAGTTTAACAAAATGGAGCTCAGACGGCCTGCCGGGTTCTGACGAAGAGTGACGATGACTACAACTCAGCCAAGCAACTTCTCCGTTGGAGAACAATACACTGCATGCAAAAGTGCCTCAAACTCTCTTATTTCCTCAAGAAAATTAAGTGTTGAGATGTGTGTAATAAGTTATAACTTTTTTATGTGTGTGGTATGCTTTTATGACAATTAGGTATTACCCTTATTCGTCGACGGAAAAGTATACTGTTTGGTATCTGTGTGATCAGACAGTCTTTACACAGGTGGTGGAAGACGTTATGAGAGTGTACAAAGTACCCTCCATTTATGTGGGCAATTGATTAACTCATGCCCTGCCATAAGTCACAGAACAATGCAGGCGTGAATGGGGCTGACCCAGATCAAGGAACTATTCCTTCACCGGAGCCAATCACAGCTCTCCTAATGGGAGGCCTCACCTCTTCCTGTCCAAGACTATAAACTGAATGCGTGAACACCACTCCTTGTGTTCGGACGGCGACCAGCCATATGGTTGCTGTCATTTATGAATTACAAAACCATTCAAGGACACAGTGGCAGTACAGTAACATGCTATACATGATGTCAGAGCTCTGGCTCTGCGCTTCACACCGCTGTAGTTTTGACTGACAGACGTTCTGAACTTATGCACCTCACCCAACAAGAAGTTGCACCCATGCTTTAAATTAAGAGGACTCTATGTATTTTGAAAGATGAGACCTTGAGGATGTTAATAAATACCGCTTTGATGTCATGCCAGCAAGCCAAACACCAGTGAGTCCAAATGTGCACTTTACATTTCCATATCATAAAACTCATGTCATATTAAGTGCAGGGGTGGAAAAAGTACTCAATTGTCATACTTGAGTAAAAGTAACGATATAGAAAATAACTCAAGTAAAAGTGAAAGTCACCCAGAAAAATACCACTTGAGTAAAAGTCTAAAAGTAAAGGTTTAAAATATACCTAAGAATCAAAAGTAAATGTAATTGCAAAAATATACTTAATTATTATAAAGTAAAACTATAAATAATTTCAAATCGCTTATAATAAGCAAATCGTACGGCACAATTTTCTTGTTTTTTTTATTTACGGATAGCCAGGGGCACACTACAACACGCAGACATCATTTACAGTGCCTTGCAAAAGTATTCATCCCCCTTGGCATTTTTTCCTATTTTGTTGCATTTGTTGGATTTCATGTAATGGACATACACAAAATAGTCCAAATTGGTGAAGTGAAACAAAAATGCTTGTTTCAAAAATGTTAAATAATTTAAAACTGAAAAGTGGTGCGTGCATATCTATTCACCCCCTTTGCTATGAAGCCCCTAAATAAGATCTGGTGCAACCAATTACCTTCAGAAGTCACATAATTAGATAAATAAAGTCCACCTGTGTGCAACCTAAATGTCACATTATCTGTCACATGATCTCAGTATATATACACCTGTTCTTAAAGGCCCCAGAGTCTGCAACACTACTAAACACCACCAAGCAAGTGGCACCATGAAGACCACGGAGCTCTCCAAACAGGTCAGGGACAAAGTTGTAGAGAAGTACAGATCAGGGTTGGGTTCTAAAAAAATATCTGAACATTTGAACATCCCACGGAGTACCATTAAATCCATTATTAAAAAATGGAAAGAATATGGCACCACAACAAACCTGCCAAGAGAGGGCCGCCCACCAAAACTCACAGACCAGGCAAGCAGGGCATTAATCAGAGAGGTAACAAAGATTACCAAAGATAACCCTGAAGGAGCTGCAAAGCTCCACAGCGGAAATTTGAGTATCTGTCCATAGGACCACTTTAAGCCGTACACTCCACAGAGCTGGGCTTTGCGGAAGAGTGGCCAGAAAAAAAGCCATTGCTTAAAGAAAAAAATAAGCAAACATGTTTGGTGTTAGCCAAAAGGCATGTCGAAGAAGGAACTCTGGTCAGATGAGACTAAAATGTAGCTTTTTGGCCATCAAGGAAAACGCTATGTCTGGCGCAAACCCAACACCTCTCATCACCCAGTGAACACCATTTTCATTGGCAGGGACTGGGAAACTGGTCAGAATTGAAGGAATGATGGATGGCGCTAAATACAAGGAAATTCTTGAGGGAAACCTGTTTCAGTCTTCCAGAGATTTGAGACTGGGACGGAGGTTCACCTTCCAGCAGGACAATGACCCTAAGCATACTGCTAAAGCAACACTCGAGTGGTTTAAGGGGAAACATTTAAATGTCTTGGAATGGCCTAGTCAAAGCCCAGACCTCAATTCAATTGAGAATCTGTAGTATGACAAAGATTGCTGTACACCAGCGGAACCCATCCAAGTTGAAGGAACAGGAGCAGTTTTGCCTTGAAGAATGGGTAAAAATCCTAGTGGCTAGATGTGCTAAGCTTAACCCAAGAGACTTGCAGCTGTAATTGCTGCAAAATGTGTCTCTACAAAGTATTGACTTTGGGGGATTGAAAAGTTATGTTTGCTCAAGTTTTCTGTTCATTTGTCTTATTTCTTGTTGGTTTCACAATAAAAAATATTTTGCATCTTCAAAGTGGTAGGCATGTTGTGTAAATCAAATGATGCAAACCCCCCAAAAATACATTTTAATTCGAGGTTGTAGGGCAACAAAATAGGAAAAATGCCAAGGCGGGTGAATACTTTCGTAAGCCACTGTATGTGAGAATGCTATTCATTGACTACAGCTCAGCGTTCAACACCATAGTTCCCTCAAAGCTCATCACTAAGCTAAGGACTCTGGGACTAAACACCTCCCTCTGCACCTAGATCCTGGACTTCCTGACGGGCCACCCCCAGGTGGTAAGGGTAGGTAATAACACATCCGCCACGCTGATCCTCAACACAGGGGCCCCTCAGGGGTGCGTGCTCAGTCCCCTCCTGTACTCACTGTTCACTCATGACTGCATGGCCAGGCACGACTCCAACACCATCATTAAGTTTGCTGATGACACAACAGTGATAGGCCTGATGACCGACAATGATGAGACAGCCTATAAGGAGGAGGTCAGAAACCTGGCCGTGTGTCCCAGGATAACAACCTCCTCAACATGATCAAGACAAAGGAGATGATTGTGGACTACAGGAAAAGGAGGACAGAGCACGCCCCCATCCTCATCGACGGGGCTGTAGTGGAGCAGGTTGAGAGCTTCAAGTTCCTTGGTGTCCACATCAACAGCAAACTATCATGGTCCAAACACATCAAGACAGTCGTGAAGAGGGCACGACAAAGCCTATTCCCCCTCAGGAGACTGAAAAGATTTGGTATGGTTCCTCAGATCTTCAAAAACTTCTACAGCTGCAACATCGGGATCATCCTGACTGGTTGCATCACTGCCTGGTATGGCAACTGCTCAGCCTCCGACCGCAAGGCACTACAGAGGGTAGTGTGTACGGCCCAGTACATCACTGGGGCCAAGCTTCCTGCCAACCAGGACCTCAATACCAGGTGGTGTCAGAGGAAGGCCCTAAAAATTGTCAAAGACTCCAGCCACCCTAGTCATAGGCTGTTCTCTCTGCTACTGCAAGGCAAGCAGTACCAGAGTGCCAAGTCTAGGTCCAAAAGGCTTCTTAACAGCTTCTACCCCCAAGCCATAAGACACCTGAACAGCTAATCAAATGGCTACCCAGACTATTTGTATTGCCCACCCCCCCTATTTTACGCTGCTGCTACTCTGTTTATTATCTATTCATAGTCACGTTAACTCTACCTACATGTACATATTACCTCATTTACCTCGACTAACCGGTGCCCCTGCACATTGACTCTGTACCGGAACCCCCTGTATATAGCCTCGCTACTGTTAATTTACTGCTGTTCTTTAATTATCATTATTATTTTTAAGTATTTTTACAACTGCATTGTTGGTTAAGGGCTTGTAAGTAAGCATTTCACTGTATGGTCGACACCTGTTGTATTCGGCGCATGTGACAAATCAAATTTGATTTGAACAACGCATTTGTGTCTAGTGTGTCCTCCAGATCAGAAGCAGTAGGGATGACCAGGGTTGTTCTTTTGTTAAGTGAGTGAATTGGACCATTTTACTGTCCTGCTAAGCATTGAAAATGTAACGAGTACTTTTGGGTGTACTTGTTACATTATTTTCTTTAGGAATGTAGTGAAGTAAAAGTAGTCCAAAATATAAATTGTAAAGTACAGATACCTAATTTGCGTAAACAACAACAATTTTTGTGTGATGGTGGGGATGCAGGGTTGTGTTCCAAATAAAACAACTGCAAGTATGCTTGCTCTAGTTCCTCAATGGCACAGCTAGGAGAACAAAAAAAAAGCACCTTATAGTTGAAGACTCTTCTTTGAGTCATAAAAGTGCATTGAAATGACTTAGAAACTGTGCTCAATTTGGTGAGGTATGTGGCCACTTGGAGACACCGGTTAATCCTCTCACTCAAACCCTTATATTTTTTTTTGGTCTTATGTTGCACATGCCACATATTTTCCAGGAATATGTTACTGAATGTGTCCAGAGTATTTTCAGATTTTGTTATGAAAAAAGTTAGTGAAAAGTACAGTAAATGTAAAATGCACATAAAATCAACATTGTTATGTTTGGATATAGTCTTGTGTCAGGTGAACTGTTGTGTCCTCACCTTCGGTCTAATAATTTTCCCATAATCTCTGAACTGCTCCCTTTCAATTGCTACCATTGTTATGCATATGCTTTTCACATTTCTACTGTAAAAAAAAACATTTAAATTTAACCCTATACACATGGGCCAATTCCCACACGAGTAAAGAGTTAACCAAGCCCTGCTTACCTTTTATATTTGTCACTGACTACTGCTAATGTGCTATCATGAGAATGATTGTTGAGAGACCACTAACTAAATAGACCACAACTAAATACAGTGCATTCGGACCTCTGACTTTTTCCACATTTTGTTAACTAACAGCCTTATTCTAAAATTAATTAAATCGTTTTCCCTCATCAATCTACATACAATACCCCATAATTTTTTAGAAATTGTTGCTAATTTATTAAAAATAAAAAATGTAATACTGTTACATAAGTATTCAGACCCTTTACTCAGTACTTTGTTGAAGCACCTTTGGCAGCGATTACAGCATCGAGTCTTCTTGGGTATGACACTAAAAGCTTGATACAGGTGAACCTTCACTCCAGTCTGAGGTCCTGAGCGCTTTGGAGCAGGTTTTCATCAAGGATCTCTCTGTACTTTGCTCCGTTCATCTTTCCCTCGATCCTGACTAGTCTTCCAGACCCTGCCGCTGATAAACATCCCCACAGCAGGATGTTGCAACCACCATGCTTCACCATAGAGATGGTGCCAGGTTTCCTCCAGACTTGACTCTTGGCATTCAGGCCAAGTTCAATCTTGATTTCATCAGACCAGAGAATCTTGTTTCTCATGGTCTGAGAGTTTTTAGGTGCCTTTTGGCAAACTCAAAGCAGGCTGTCATGTGCCTTTTACTAAGAAGTGGCTTCCGTCTGGCCAATCTACCATAAAGGCCAGATTGGTGGAGTGCTGCAGATATGGTTGTCCTTCTGGAAGGTTCTCCCATCTCCACAGAGGAACTCTGGAGCTCTGTCAGATTGACCATCGGGTTCTTGGTCACCTCCCTGACCAAGGCCTTTCTCACCCAATTGCTCGGTTTGGCCGGGCGGCCAGCTCTAGGAAGAGTCTTGGTGGTTTCAAACTTCTTCCATTTAAAGAATGATGGAGGCCACTGTGTTCTTGGGGACCTTCAATGCGCAGAAATGTTTTGGTACACCTCCCCAGATCTGTGCCTCGACATAATCCTGTCTCGGAGCTCTATTGACAATTCCTTCGACCTAATGGCTTGGTTTTTGCTCTGACATGCACTCTCAACTCTGGGACTTCATGTAGACAGGTGTGTGCCTTTCGAAATCATGTCCAATCAATTGAATTTACCACATGTGGACTCCAATCAAGTTGTAGAAATATCTCAAGGATGATCAATGGAAACAGAACGCACCTGAGCTCAACGTCAAGTCTCATAGTAAAGGGTCTAATGTAAATAAGGTATTTCTGTTTTTTTATTTATACATTTGCTAAAATTTAGACAACCTATTTTTGCTTTGTCATTATGGGGTATTGTGTATAGTTTGCTGATGATTTTTTATTTATTTAATCCATTTCAGAATAAGGCTGTAACGTAACAAAATGTGCAAAAAATCAAGGTGTCTGAATATTTTTGAAGTCATTCCATAGTGTAGGTTTAACAGAGCAAATGAAATGTAACCATACTTCATGCCATACATTATCAATGATCCTATTAAAGTCCTCAATTTAACCCAGGGTTCAACAACAAATAGGCATTACATATATGCATAGGGTTTCAAGCTTTGGTTGATTAAAATGTAAAATGTAATCAAACTTTATTTAAAGTGGATTTAACGTTTTATTAGATTAGATGTTATTCTTATTCTTTAACTTAGCTTTTTGGTTGAGATGGAGCCATCTACAGTGCTCTCAGTAATTATTGGGATAGTGCTGCATTTTTTCTTCTTTTGGCTCCAAACTCCAAATGTTTTAATTTGAAATCAATAAATGACTATGAGGTTAAAGTGCACACTGTCAGCTTTAATTTGAGGGTATTTTCATCCATATCAGGTGAACCGTTTAGAAATTGTAGCAGTTATAGCCATCCCCATTTTAGGGGAGCAAAAGTATTGGGACAAATTCCTGTGTATTATGTGTATTAAAGTAGTAAAAAGTAAATTATTTTGTCCTGTATTCATAGCACGCAATGACTAGAATATGTTTCTAAACATGGGGCGACAGGGTAGCCTAGTTCAATTCCCCGAGCTGACAAGGTACAAATCTGTCGTTCTGCCCCTGAACAGGCAGTTAACCCACTGTTCCTAGGCCGTCATTGAAAATAAGAATTTGTTCTTAACTGACTTGCCTAGGAAAATAAAGGTAAAAAAAAAAAAAAAAAAAAAAACACTTCTACATTAATGTGGATGCTACCATAATTACAGAAAATACTGAGTGAATAATGATGAGTGATAAAGTTACAGATGCACAAGTATTTTTTTTTAACCTTTATTTAACTAGGCAAGTCAGTTAAGATCAAATTATTATTTACAATGACGGCCTACCCCGGCCAAACCCTCCCCTAACACGACGACGCTGGGCCAATTGTGCACCGCCCTATGGGACTCCCGATCACGGCCGGGTTGTGATACAGCCCGGGATTGAACCAGGGTCTGTAGTGACACCTCAAGCACTGAGATGCAACGCCACTCGGGAGATATGCTTACCTCTCACCATTACAATAAGAGGGGAGGTTAGCATTTTTTTGGGGTGGTATGATATTTGTGCGTCTGTAACTTTCTCACTCATCCTTATTCACAATTCATTCAGGATTATCTGTAATTATTGTAGCAACCACATTCATGTAGAAGTGTTTCTAAACATATTCTATTTCTACTTAATAAAATTATTTTATTGATAGGAGTGGGAAAAAATGTGCTTGTGGTTGTGCATTGATAAGCATACCACAGCACACTAAAGTTGGTATTTACAAGCTAATTTCACATGGATGAAGCCTGAGCTGGAATGTGAAGCCAACTGAAGCTGGTTAGCTTTAGAAAAACCTGAGTAGATCTATCTTGCTTGGTCAGATACTCCTCTGGTATGACATCAACCCATGCTTTGGTTTTGTTTACCTGGCCACTAGTTCAATTACTAACCTTTTTGTATTTGTGCCACAAATCCAATGCAAGTCAATGGTACCTATACTAGTATTTTCACCCTTCATGTCCAAATCATCCTAAAGTATCCAAAAATGTATTGTGTAACTCAATGATGTTACTTATAGATGATTTTAACATATATAAATACCAATGACTTGAATTTCATTTCTCTGAACAGGAGTAAAAAAGATCACCATATTCACTGAGAATACATTACATAAAATGAAGAAACTATTTCAGAACAATCTGAGATGGTTGGTGTCATGGCTGCTGAAATGACATGGAACGACCTTCCAGCTGGCTGTATAAGCACTGTTGAATTAATAGACACATCCAACCACCCACTCTCTCACTGTATATTTCTCTTTCCATCCCTCTCTCACTATACCTCACTCTCATCATCCTTCTCTCACTATAATTCTCTCTCTGTCTCTCTCTCACTATACCACTCTCTTCTCATCTTTCTTTTACAACAGTCAATCTACACACAATATCCCATAACGACAAATTAAAAACAGTTTTTTCGAAATTTTTGCAAATGTATGAAGACCCTTTACTTAGTACTTTGTTGAAGCACCTTTGGCCAGTCAATTGAATTTACCACAAGTGGCCTCCAATCCTGTTGTAGAAACATCTCAAGTATGATAAATGGAAACAGGATGTACCTGAGCTCAATTTCGAGTCACAGAGCAAAGGGTATGCATACTTATGTAAATAATGTATTTCTGTTTTTTTATTTTTAATACATTTGAAATAATTAAAAAAAACTGTTTTCTCTTTGTCATTATGGGATATTGTGTGCTGATTGATGAAGGAAAACAATTATTTAATCCCTTTTAGAATAAGGCTCTAACTTAACACAATGTGGAAAAAGTGAAAGGGTCTGAATACTTTCCAAATGCACTGTATATCTCAGTCTACCCATTCCTCTCTCACCATATATCTTTTCTCATCCGCCTCTCCCATTACCTACCTCCACTTCATTCTACAATCCTCATCTCAATTCTCTGTTTCTATTCCTTTCTCAATCTCTCCCTCTATCCTTTTTTTTATCCCCATCTCTCATTCATCTTAGGGAGTTTCCCTGAGCTCTCCATCCACTTACACAAATACTTATCCATCAATGTTCAAACCACCAGAACTCCCCCACTCATATGTAGACTGTCATCTATATGGAGAGCAGGGGAAATCAGAAGCTCAGGTTTCATATCTCATTTAATACACAAAAGGATATGAGAAACACTCAAAGATAGAATGTCAAGATGCACCACTAAGCCACCTGCACTATAATGGCACTAGAACTTGAAGTTGAGGATTTACAGTCTCAAAAAGGATTTGCACTAGAACATGGACAGATGAACCCTCTGAAGAATGTCACTGCAGGAGAACAACTCTAAGGGCATTTAAAACCAGGTACCCAGTACCCAGTTTTCTAAGACCACTCAAAAAGCCCAAAGTACATTCATTGTTCTGAGCTAGAGTATACTGGTACTATGTGCAAGTGCCTGAAGAATAAGGGTAAATACTATGTACTCTTCAGCCATGATAAAACAGTGGGGAATTTCAATAGTTCCAGGAAAGATAGTTCCTAGATGTCACTTCAGGTGGGCAGCCACTTCTGTTGAGTGACAACAGTGTCATTAAGAATGTCCAGATGGCATGAGAGCCACTGGAGCTCCAGTCCAGTACACCAGCAGAAGGCCTGGTAGAAGCAGCTACAGTACAGGTCTGTCATCCTGCAGCTAGCCTTCCTGTAGCACAGCTACAGGTCTCTGTCTTTCTACACAGGCCATTACATAATCTCAGGATCACAGAAAGCACACAGAGTCCCAATAGGATAACTATATCATAATGTTATATGTTTCTGCCCTCATGTGATTTGTCACGACAGATACAGTACCAGCAGTGCTACAGTAGATTACCATCATCCCTCTACAATGGGGCACAGGACTTTAGTGTTTATTACAGCACTTATTACAGAGCCTTGTACAGCTGTAGATGTGACTCTGTCTACTAGTTCCACTAGCAGTGCGTGTGATGGGGCTCTCTCTCTGTGTATGTGTGTGTGTTGACTACATGGAGGGAGAGTCAGACTCAGCAGGGAGTCAGACTTAGCAGTGCTGAAGGGAGAGAGATGGATAGAGAGAGAAAGAGATTCTTCATGCCTCTTCCACTCCTTTAAAGTCTCAGCACTTTTAACTTAAATATGGCCAAAGAGATGGGAACGTTTTGAATTATGGATAACTTGGTCTGTTTGAGACTCAGTCTGTACTTTCAAGGGAAGAAAAAACAACCCAAGTATGTCTTTTAAAATGATATGGGCTAGGGGATAGGAGAAGGTATGAGGGGTTTGTGTAAGGCAGAGGAGTTGATTCTTTACATGATTCCACTGGGGACCGTCAGCGCTGCATGGATGTCCTGTCAGTCTGGCTGGCTGGGGTGAAAGTGACAAAGTAAATTCCTGTCAACTTAATTCACCCAACAAATTAAACTTTAGGCAAAACTCTGCCAAGGACTTTTGTGTCATAGTAGGTGCAAACACAGTTATCTTTCTGCAGTTTGTAATAAGAATTATTGATTCAAAACTAGTAATAAATAACATACTGATGATATTCAGGAAAGTGCAGGCAAGAACGCCACACTGTATGTCAATACTCAAGTCAACTAAATGTTCATTACTCAAGGAGACTTTTCTAAAAATCACTAGAAAACAACTACACGTAAAACAGCACACACACATTTAACAAAACACCAAACTAAAAACAGCTGTGGTAAAGTTAGCCAGGAATGTAAGATCATTCCCTTTCACTTCACCATGCAATGTATACCAGAATTCCAATGACGTACAGTGCATTTGGAAAGTATTCAGACCCCTTCCCTTTTTCCAAATTTAGTTACATTACAGCCTTATTCAAAAATGGATTAAATAAATAAAAATCCTCATCAATCTACACACAACACCCCATAATGACAAAGTGGAAACAGGTTTTTTAACATAAGAAAAAAACAGAAATATAGGTGTGCCAAGCATGTACCATCATACCCAAGAATAAATAAAATAAAATGTCAAATCAAATTTTATTTGTCACATACACATGGTTAGCAGATGTTAATGTGAGAGTAGTGAAAGGCTTGTGCTTCTAGTTCTGACCATGCAGTAGTATCTAACAAGTATTATAACAATTTCACAACAACTACCTTATACACACAAGTGTAAAGGAATGAATACGAGTATGTACATATAAATATATGGATGAGCGATGGCTGACCGGCATAGGCCAGATGCAGTAGATGGTATAAAGTACAGTATATACATATGAGATGAGTAATGTAGGATATGTAAACATTATATAAGTGGCATCGTTTAAGTGGCTAGTGATACAGTTATTACATCCACTTTTTAATTATTAAAGTGGCTAGAGATTTGAGTCGATGGCCGAACAGCATAGGCAAGATTCAGTAGATGGTATAGAGTACAGTGTATACATATGAGATGAGTAATGTCGGATATGTAAATATTGTACAAACAATTGTTTAAAGTGGCTAGTGATACATTTGTTACATCCAATTTTCAATTATTTAAAGTGGATAGAGATTTAAGTCAGTATGTTGGCAGCAGCCACTCAATGTTAGTGATGGCTGTTTAACAGTCTGATGGCCTTGATATAGAAGCTGTTTTTCAGTCTCTCGGTCCCAGCTTTGATGCACCTGTACTGACCTCGCCTTCTGGATGATAGCGGGGTCAACATGGAAATGTCTCGAGTGGATGTTGTCCTTGATGATCTTTTTGGCCTGTGACATCGGGTGGTGTAGGTGTCCTGGAGGGCAGGTTTGCCCCCGGTGATGCATTGTGCAGTCCTCACTACCCTCTGGAGAGCCTTACGGTTGTGGGCGGAGCAGTTGCTGTACCAGGCGGTGATACAGCCCGACAGGATGCTCTCGATTGTGCATCTGTAGAAGTTTGTGAGTGTTTTTGGTGAAAAGCCAAATTTCTTCAGCCTCCTGAGGTTGAAGAGGCACTGTTGCGCCTCTTCATAGTTTCAGCATCATTGAAAGTGTAAAGTAAAACTGCTCATGGTGATTTAGAGGGGACCCTGTTGCGCCTTCTTCACCACGCTGTCTGTGTGGGTGGACCATTTCAGTTTGTCCGTGATGTGTACGCCGAGGAACTTAAAACTTTCCACCTTCTCCACTACTGTCCATCGATGTGGATAGGGGGGTGCTCCCTCTGTTTCCTGAAGTCCACGATCATCTCCTTAGTTTTGTTGGCGTTGAGTGAGGTTATTTTCCTGACACCACACTCCGAGGGCCCTCACCTCCTCCCTGTAGGCCGTCATTGTTGGTAATCAAGCCTACCACTGTAGTGTTGTCAGCAATCTTGATGATTAAGTTGGAGGCGTGCTTGGCCACGCAGTCATGGGGGAACAGGGCGTACAGGAGAGGGCTGAGAACGCACCCTTGTGGGGCCCCAGTGTTGAGGATCAGCGGGGTGGAGATGTTGTTTTCTACCCTCACCACCTGGGACCGGCCCGTCAGGAAGTCCAGGACCCAGTTGCACAGGGCGGGGTCAAGACCTAGGGTCTCGAGCTTAATGATGAGTTTGGACGGTACTACGGTGTTAAACGCTGAGCTGTAGTCAATGAACAGCATTCTTACATAGGTACTCCTCTTGTCCAGATGGGTTAGGGCAGTGTGCAGTGTTATTGCGATTGCGTCGTCTGTGGACCTATTGGGACGGTAAGCAAATTGGAGTGGGTCTAGGGTGTCAGGTAGGGTGGAGGTGATATGATCCTTGACTAGTCTCTCAAAGCACTTCATGATGACGGAAGTGAGTGCTACGGGGCAATAGTCATTTAGCTCAGTTACCTTAGCTTTCTTGGGAACAGGAACAATGGTGGACCTCTTGAAGCATGTTGGAACAGCAGACTGGGATAAGGATTGATTAAATATGTCCGTAAACACACCAGCCAGCTGGTCTGTGCATGCTCTGAGGACACGGCCTGGGATACCATCTGGGCCGGCAGCCTTGTGAGGGTTAAAAAGCTTAAATGTTTTACTCACGTTGGCTGCGGTGAAGGTGAGCCTGCAGGTTTTGGTAACGGGCCGTGTCAGTGGCACTGTATTGTCCTCAAAGCGAGCAAAGAAGTTGTTTAGTTTGTCTGGGAGCAGGACATCGTGGTCCGCGACGGGGCTGGTTTTCTTTTTGTAGTCCGTGATTGACTGTAGACCCTGACACATTCCTCTCGTATCTGAGCCGTTGAATTGTGACTCTACTTTGTCTCTATACTGACGCTTAGCTTGTTTGATTGCCTTGCGGAGGGAATAGCTACACTGTTTGTATTCAGTCATGTTTCCAGTCACCTTACCCTGGTTAAAAGCAGTGGTTCGCGCTTTCAGTTTTACGCGAATGCTGCCATCAATCCACGGTTTCTGGTTGGGGAAGGTTTTAATAGTTGCTATGGGTACAGCATCACCGATGCACTTGCTAATAAACTCGCTTACCGAATCAGAGTATACATCATTGTTGTTGTCTGAGGCTATCCGGAACATATCCCAGTCCACGTGCTCGAAGCAATCTTGAAGCGTGGAATCAGATTGGTCGGACCAGCGTTGCACAGACCTAAGCACGGGCGTTGCCTGTTTTAGTTTCTATCTGTAGGCTGGGAGCAACAAAATGGAGTCATGGTCAGACTTGCCGAAAGGAGGGTGGATAATGGCCTTGTATGCGTCACGGAAGTTAGAATAACAATGATCCAGGATTTTGCCAGCCCGGGTCGCACATTCGATATGCTGGTAAAATTTAGGGAGCCTTGTTTTCAGATTAGCCTTGTTAAAATCCACAGCCACAATAAATGCAGCCTCAGGATATGTGGTTTCCAGTTTACATAGAGTCCAATTAATTTATCTCAGTGCCGTCGATGTGTCAGCTTGAGGGGGGATATATGCGACTGTGATTATAATCGAGGAGAGTTCTCTTGGTCGATAATGCGGTCGGAATTTGATTGTAAGTTATTCTATGTCAGGTGAACAAAAGGACTTGAGTTCCTGTATGTTGTTATGATCACACCACGACTCGTTAATCATAAGGCACACACCCCAAGGCTGCAATCGCTGCCAAAGGTGCTTCAACAAAGTACTGAGTAAAGGGTCTGAATTGGAGAACCTACCTTCCTCGTACGGCAACTGCACCGCCCGCAACATCAAGGCTCTCCAGAGGGTGGTGCGGTCTGCCCAACGCATTAGCGGGGGCAAACTACCCTCCTTCCAGGACACCTACAGCACCTTATGTTACAGGAAGGCCAAAAAGATCATCAAGAACATCAACCACCCGAGCCACTGCCATCCAGAAGGCGAGCTCAGTACAAGTGCATCAAAGTTGGGACCGAAAGACTGAAAAACAGCTTCTATCTCAAGGCCATCAGACTGTTAAACAGCCATCACTAGCACATTAGAGGTTGCTGCCTATAGGCATAGACTAGGAATCACTGGCCACATTAAGGAATGGAACACTAGTCACTTTAATAATGTTTACATATCTGGCATTACTCATCTCATGTGTATATACTGTTTTCTATACTATTCTACGTTATCTCATTCACTTAATAATGCTTACATATGTTGCATTACTCATCTCATATGTACAGTTGAAGTCGGAAGTTAACATACAATTAGGTTGGAGTCATTAAAACTCATTTTTCAACCACTCCACAAATTTCTTGTTAACAAACTATAGTTTTGGCAAGTCGGTTAGGACATCTACTTTATGCATGACACAAGTAATTTTTCCAACAATTGTTTACAGACAGATTATTTCACTTATAATCCAGTATCACAATTCCAGTGGGTCAGAAGTTTACATACACTAAGTTGACTGTGCCTTTAAACAGCTTGGAACATTCCAGAAAATTATGTCATGGCTTTAGATGCTTCTGATCTGACATAATTTGAGTCAATTGGAGGTGTACCTGTGGATGTATTTCAAGGCCTACCTTCAAACTCAGTGCCTCTTTGGTTGACATCATGGGAAAATCAAAAGAAATCAGCGAAGACCTCAGAAAAATCTTTTTAGACCTCCACAAGTCTGGTTCATCCTTGGGAGCAATTTCCAAACGCTTGAAGGTACCACGTTCATCTGTACATACAATAGTACACAAGTATAAACACCATGGGACCACGCAGCCGTCATACCGCTCTGGAAGGAGACGCGTTCTGTCTCCTGGAGATGAACGTACTTGTCACGCCCTGACCTGTAGGAGCCTTTTTATGTCTCATTTTGGTTTGGTCAGGGTGTGATTTGGGGTGGGCATTCTACGTTCTTTTTGTATTTCTTTGTTTTGGCTGAGTGTGGCTCTCAATCAGGGACAGCTGTCTATCGTTGTCTCTGATTGGGAACCACACTTAGGCAGCTATTTTTCCCTCCAGCCTTGTGGGAAGTTGACTCTGTTATTGTGTGTATGCTGTTGGTGCTACACCTAATTGATCTTCGTTTTGTTGTTTTTGTATTGAGTGAGTTAACCAAATAAATATGTTTAACTCCACCCGGCACGCTGCGCCTTGGTCCGTCTTTGAAGATCGTGACAGTACTTTGGTGCGAAAAGTGCAAGTCAATCCCAGAACAACAGCAAAGGACCTTGTGAAGATGCTGGAGGAAACAGGTACGAAAGTATCTATATCCACAGATAAACGAGTCATTTATCGACATAACCTGAAAGGCCGCTCAGCAAGGAAGAATCCACTGCTCCAAAACCAGCATAAAAATATAACTGTTTGACCATAATGACCATGGTTATGTTTGGAAAAAGGGGGAGGCTTGCAAGCCGAAGAACACCATCCCAACCGTGAAGCAAGGGGGTGGCAGCATAATGTTGTGGGGGTGCTTTGCTGCAGGAGGGACTGGTGCACTTCACAAAGTAGATGGCATCATGAGGGAGGAAAATTCTGTGGATATATTGAAGCAACATCTCAAGACATCAGTTGAGAAGTTAAAGCTTGGTCGTAAAAGGGTCTTACAAATGGACAATGACCCCAAGCATACTTCCAAAGTTGTGACAAAATGTCTTAAGGACAACGAAGTCATGGTATTGAAGTGGCCATCACAAAGCCCTGACCTCAATCCTATAGAAAATTTGTGAACAGAACTGAAAAAGCATGTGTGAGCAAGGAGGCCTACAAATCTGACTGAAAATAAATCATTCTCTCTACTATTATTCTGACATTTCACATTCTTAAAATAAAGTGGTGATCCTAACTGACCTAAGACAGGGACTTTTTACTAGGATTGAATGTCAGGAATTGTGAAAAACTGAGTTTAAATGTATTTGGCTAAGGTGTATGTAAACTTACGACTTAACAGTATATACTGTTTTTCTATACTATTCTACTGTAGCTTAGTCCATTCCGCTCTGACATCGCTCGTCCATATGTATATAGTCTTAATTCACTCCTACTTAGATTTGTGTGTATATAGGGTTTATGTTGTGTTATTTGTTAGATATTACTTGTTAGATATTACTGCACTGTCAGAGCTAGAAGCACTTTGCTACACCCGCAATAACATCTGCTAATCACTTGCATGTGACCAATACAATTTTATTTGATTTGAATACTTATGTAAATGTATTATTTCAGTTTTTGCAAAACGTGGGAAAAGTCAAGGGGTCTGAAAACTTTCCGAATGAACTGTATCTATTTGTGATGTTCCTAAGGCACTCTTTAAAGCAAGGTTCCCCTTACTCAGGGACAACTCTTAGAAAAAAAGGTTCCAAAACCCGATGATTCCATGGAACAACCTCCAGCAGGATCAGTCTTCAATAATCAGGTACTGTCATAATGTGACGGGGGATGGATCCACAAAAAAATGAAAACTCCACACAATAACTAGCTATTGGTATTTTTTTATTAGTCCACTGTTGATACAGTCCCAAATGTTTTGCATGTCAGCAGTCAAGTTTTCAAGATATTGGACATCGAAGAAGGAAAGTGTCACCGGCTACAAAATGGACTAATGAAAAATAAAAAATGGTTTTGAAGGCTGACCAAGATGGCGCCGAAGAACATGGCTGACGTTTTACATTCTCCCAACCAATTGTGCAATTTTGTTATTTTTTTGCTTTTTGTGTAACAGATTTATTTTTACTTATAGGGGACATAATGTTGCTGCTACCGTCTCTTAAATAACTTCTGGACATCAGAAAAGTGATTACTCACCACGGACTGGAAGAAACTTTTTCCTTTAAAGAAGTCTCGAGGTATTGCTCGCCTGAGGTAGAGTACATTATGATAAGTTGTCGACCACACTATCCACCAAGAGAGTTCTCATCTGTATTATTCGTAGCCGTCTATTTACCACCACAAAGCGAAGCTGGCACTAAGACCGCTCTCAAGCAACTCTATAAGGCCATAAGCAAAGAAGAAAATGCACACCCAGAAGGGGCTCTCCTAGTGGCCGGGGACTTTAATGCAGGCAAACTTTTTCCAGGATGTCACATGTGCAACCAGGAAAAATAAATCCTAGACCACCTTTACTACACACACAGAGATGCATACAAAGCTCTCCCCCGCCCTCTATTTGGCAAATTTCCTCCTGATTCCTGCTTACAAACAAAAACTAAAGCAGGAAGTACCAGTGACTCGCTCAACACGGAACTAGTCAGATGACGTGGATGCTACACTACAGGACTGTTTTACTAGCACAGACTGGAATATGTTCCAGGATTCATCCAATGGCATTGAGGAATACACCACATCAGTCATTGGCTTCATCAATAAGTGCATCGACGACGTCATCC
Organism: Hucho hucho; assembly: GCA_003317085.1. NCBI lineage: Eukaryota > Metazoa > Chordata > Actinopteri > Salmoniformes > Salmonidae > Hucho > Hucho hucho. Next base: position 665,123 of record QNTS01000457.1, read on the forward strand.
CCACAGTAACTGTACATACATATCCCAACCAGAAGCCATGGATTACAGGCAACATCGCATCGAGCTAAAGGCTAGAGGAGCGGGAGACTAATCCGGACGCTTATAAGAAATCCCACTATGCCATCAGACGAACCATCGAACAAGCAAAGCGTCAAAACAGGATTAAGATTGAATCCTACTTCACCGGCTCTAACGCTCGTCGTATGTGGCAGGGCTTGAAAACTATTACGGACGACAAAGGGAAACCCAGACGCAAGCTGCCCAGTGACACGAGCCTACCAGACGAGGTAAATGCCTTTTATGCTTTCTTCGAGGCAAGCAACACTGAAGCATGCACGAGAACACTGTTCTGGATGACTGTGATAACGCTCTCGCTAGCCAATGTGAACAAAACCTTTAAACAGGTCAACATTCACAAAGCCGCTGGGCCAGACGGCTTACCAGGACGTGTACTCAAAGCATGCGCAGACCAACTGTCAAGTGTCTTCACTGACATTTTCAACCTCTTCCTGACCGAGTCTGTAAATCCTACATGTTTCAAGCAGACCACCATAGTCCATGTGCCTATGCATTTCAATTCACAGGTGTGCCTTGTTAAAAGAATTTGTGGAATTTCTTTCCTTCTTAAAGCGTTTGAGCCAATCAGTTGTGTTGTGACAAGGTAGGGGTGGTATGCAGAAGATAGCCCTATTTGGGAGAACACCACATCCATATTCTGACAAGAACAGCTCAAATTACTTTAAGACATGAAGGTCAGTCAATCAGAAAAAGTGCAGTCGCAAAACCATAAAGCGCTATGATGAAACTGGCTCTCATGAGGGCCGCCACAGGAAAGGAAGTTCCAGAGTTACCTCTGCTGCAGAGGATAAGTTCATTAGAGTTACCAGCCTCAGAAATTGGCAAATAACTGCACCTCAGATTGCAGCCCAAATATATGCTTCACAGAGTTCAAGTAACAGACACATCTCAACATCAACTTTTCAGAGGAGACTGGGTGAATCAGGCCTTCATGGTAACATTTCTGCAAAGGTACCACTACTAAAGGACACCAATAAGAAGAAGAGACTTGCTTCGGGCCAAGAAACACGAGCAATGGACATTAGACCCACCGTGAAGCATGGAGGAGGAGGTGTGATGGTATGGGGATGCTTTGCTGGTGACACGGTCTGTGATTTATTTAGAATTCAAGGCACACTTAACCAGCATTCACACTACCACAGCATTCTGCAGCGATACGCCATCCCATCTGGTTTGCGCTTAGTGGGACATTCATTTGTTTTTCAACAGGACAATGACCCAAAACACACATCCAGGCTGTGTAAGGGCTATTTTGACCAAGAAGGAGAGTGATGGAGTGCTACATCAGATGACCTGGCCTCTACAATCATCCGACCTCAACCCAATTGAGATGGTTTGGGATGAGTTGGACCGCAGGGTGAAGGAAAAGCATAAAGAAAAACCCTTGAATGTGTAGGTGTGTCCACATTTTTGACTGGTACTGTATCCTGGGGAAAAGCTGTACCACCACACTTTCTCTCTAAAACTTTCTCTCGCTCGCTCGCATGCATGAACGCACACACACACACACACACACACACACACACACACACACACACACACACACACACACACACACCACTTGGGCCGAGCTCCCTGCCATCCAGGACCTCTATACCAGGCGGTGTCAAAGGAAGAATTGTCAAAGACTCAAGCCACCCAAGCCATAGACTTTTCTCTGCTACTGCATGGCAAGCGGTGTTAGC
>QNTS01000457.1:668788-679642 GCA_003317085.1 Hucho hucho
ATGTAAGGGATTTGTTTTCGCTGTGAAATGTGTTTTGTGTGAACCGCGATGGTTTATGAATTTATGCTAATGGAAAAAATTGGAGGTGCTACCCTCAATCAATCAAATGTAGTGCTTTCGCCGTAAAGCCTTTTTGAAATCTGACAACGCTGTGATATTGCCAAGAAGCAGAGCTTTTGATGACTATGCAACACTTGTATAGTGATGAATGTTTAATAATTCAACTTTTGGATTTTGAATTTGGCGCCTTGCATTTCCCCCAGGTAGCGCCCCACCACTCCCTAAGTAGTTAACTTGTCTCCTCCCCTTCATCTACACCAGTGGCCACCAACTGGTCAATGGACTTGTTGATCTCCAAGGCATTCGTAGTCGATCAACAAACATTTCTGTTGGAGGCAGGTGCACTTGATTCAGCAGCCCTAGGGCCGGGAAGAAAGCTTTCCCATTTTGAACCATTTCATGTGTCTGAAGGTAGAACTCCGGTACCCGTCAGGCCCAGAGAGAAAATCAAGTGCTGTGTCTGCACAGTTTTCTCGAGCCATAGGCTGTAAAAATAATCCTAGAGCGCACAGCAAAGTTGATACTGTGAGAATTGAAAGCTTTTAACCCTCCTGCTGTGTTCCGGTCGAATAGGACCGATTTACAAGTTTTCTCTCTGAAAAATGTAGTTCATTTAATCTGATTGTCATAAGGTTCCATGACTTTGTCCACGCAGGGCATCTGAACACACAAAATTAATTTAGATGATTTTCATTACATTTTGGGTGTTTATTGAACTTTTTTACACCTGTGGAGTTCCTGGTCAAAAATGACCGGTCATTAGAAATGAATGTGAGACTAGAATTAGTGTATAAAATTGAGTTCAGGCACATGCCCATTCATCAGATGGACACACTTCCTCTCCCAGACCCCCACATGCATCTGTGTTTGAACACACACACACCTCACTCCCCTTCTTGGCTTCCATGGCAACCCCCACAGGAACCTTTCCCCAATATAATCTTTCCCCCATGAGAACCATATCTGTTGGCATTCTCACAAACAATCACAACATTGTTTCAATAATATATATAACTTTTTCTCGCAGTTCTGGTATGAAAAAGCTTTTTTGAGGCCTTGCTCACAATTCATTCTGTGGCAGCACAATGACCAAATGATATACTGTATGTGAGGCTCTTGATCATATCTTTGATCTTTTTTTTTCTTCTTTTTTTTATTTTCTTTATTTAACCATGTAGGCCAGTTGAGAACAAGTTTTCATTTACAACTGCGACCTGGCCAAGATAAAGAAAAGCAGTGCGACAAAAACAACAACACAGAGTTACACATAAACAAAAGTACAGTCAATAACACAATAGAAAAAAATCTATGTACAATGTGTTCAAATGTAGAAGAGTAGGGAGGTAAGGCAATAAATAGGCCATAGACGCGAAATAATTACAATTTAGCATTAACACTGGAGTGATAGATGTGCAGATGATGATGTGCAAGTAGAGATACTGGGGTGCAAAAGAGTAAGAAGTAAATAACAATATTGGGATGAGGTAGTAGGGTTTGCTATTTACAGATTGGCTGTGTACATGTACAGTGACCGGTAAGCTGCTCTGACAGCTGATGCTTAAAGTTATAGAGGGAGATATAAGTCTCCAGCTTCAGTGATTTATGCAATAAATTCCAGTCATTGGCAGCAGAGAACTGGAAGGAAAGCCGGGCCAAAGGAAGTGTAGGCTTTGGGGATGGCAAGTGAAATATACCTGCTGGAGCGCGTGCTACGGGTGGGTGTTGCTATGGTGACCAGTGAGCTGAGCTAAGGCAGGACTTTACCTAGCAAAGACTTATAGATGACCTGGAGCCAGTGGGGTTCGTGACGAATAAGTAGCGAGGGCCAGCCAACGAGAGCATACAGGTCGCAGTGGTGGGTAGTATATGGGGCTTTGGTGACAAAACAGATGGCACTGTGATAGACTACATCCAATTTGCTGAGTAGAGTGTTGGAGGCTATTTTGTAAATGACAAGGTAGGATAGTCAGTTTTATGAGGGTATGTTTGGCAGCATGAGTGAAGAGGCTTTGTTTTCGAAATAGGAAGCCAATTCTAGATTTAATTTTGGATTGGAGATGCTTAATGTGAGTCTGGAAGGAGAGTTTGCAGTCTAACCAGACATCTAGGTATTTGTAGTTGTCCACATAATCTAAGTCAGAACCGTCCAGAGTTGTGATGCTAGTCGGGCAGGCGGGTGCGAGCAGCAATTGGTTGAAGCGCATGCATTTAGTTTTACTAGCATTTAAAAGCAGTTAGAGGCCACAGAAGGAGTGTTGTATGGCATTGAAGCTCGTTTGGAAGTTTGTTAACACAGTGTCCAAAGAAGGGCCAGATGTATACAGAATGGTGTCGTCTGCGTAGAGGTGGATCAGAGAATCACCAGCAGCAAGAGCGACATCATTGATATATACAGAGAAAAGTCGGCCCGAGAATTGAACCCTGTGGCACCCCCATAGAGACTGCCAGAGGTCCGGACAACAGGCCCTACGATTTGACACAATGAACTCTATCTGAGTAGTAGTTGGTGAACCAGGCAAGGCAGTCATTTGAGAAACTATTAAGGCTATTGAGTCTGCCAATAAGAATGCAGTTATTGACAGAGTCGAAAGCCTTGGCCAGGTCGATGAAGACGGCTGCACAGTACTGTCATGACTGAGAGTCCTTGTTAAACTTTGACACAAAGTACTCTGTGATAAATAGCACAGTATTTGTTATTGCAAAAATAACACATTCATTATGCTGTTTTATTTACTTTAAAACGAGTTGTATGAAACCATGTCTAGAGAAAGACTCAATGAATACAGCAAAGAGCTGCTGTTTTATAAGTAAGTTCATGTTTAAGTTGTTATTTAGCACTGTCAACAATTTGTTCAACACTTTTATAAGCCATAACATTTGCATTCTACCTAATCCCACTCATGCTACAACCAGCACAGCAGCTGCAATGAATGAGTATAGCAAGGTGTTTAAATAAGCTTGCGCTATCATTAGCGGCTTGTGTCTTTTTTAATATTGAGGAAGATTTAACTTTCTCTGGTCAAAGGAATAACAACATGAGGTAAATTAGAAATAATGCAGTGCGACTTGAGTTTCCCCTTGTGTCCCCTTTTCTCAGCAGAGGGACGGTGAGTCGGGTGAGAGGCAGCCTCACCACTGCTCTCTCCCTCCCTTCCTCCCCTCAGACTAACCATAAGATGCAGGCCATCAGTCCAGAAATTATTATGTTCACTCAGCTGTGACTCACGTAATACAACAAATGATCTATTACCAGTGTGATCATATACCATTTAAAAACATGTATCATTTCAAAATGGTCTGAGAAGAACAACATTGGCAGGGCAATTCAAGCATGGACAATATTCAGTGATAATGTATTGGGCCTATAACCTACTGCACTATAGAAGTGTTTTTAACAGGTTAATGTCGTATAGGCTTGTGTTTTTTAACCCTTTCATGTGTGAGTTCCAAATATTTCTAACGGTCGCCCCTAGCGTGAGTTTTTTTTTATCACCGTGATGTTAGAACGTTCTCTCCATTCCAGAATGTGATTGTTAAGCAACAGTACATTTACTCCACGCTGCCCTCAAACCAAGGCACGCAGCCTGTTTTTATTCATAGGCTGTTTTCAACTTCTAACTTCTCAATTTCTAAATATTTTCTAACAAGTTTTCTATTTTCTAAGAACAGTTTGAATCGAGGTGTGTTCCGCTTCATTCATTCACATAAAAGTAGTCATTTTAACTTTTGCGGACCAATACATTTTTTTGACATTTCAGTTCAAGTCTGCAGACATTTGCTCATCTCCAGGTCCTGCACACACGTGTTCACATGTTGCCTGCATCGCAGTCATAGCTGTTTTTGTTACCAATAAGAACTTTGGAGATGTGTGCGTTTCTATCAAAGTAAGAGCCTTATTACGTTATAATAGTTTCTGCATGTCGTGTTATGTCGTTTCTACTGTAGCATAATATTTTTGTGTATATTCCTTATAACCGCGGACACGCAGGGTAACGTTACTAATCATACTCAATGCTTAGGTAGCTAGCTACAATATTCTATTAGCTCTGGAAAACAATGCTAATTGCGTCAGAGAAGTATTAGCATGTGTTGTATTTTGAAGCAACCCTGGCCTTATGACTCCCAAGTGGCGCAGCTGTCTAAGGCACAGTGTCTCAGTGCTAGAGGCATCACTACAGACACCCAGGTCCAAATCCAGACTGATTTTCTATCCAAGTAAGTACCTTATTTCATTATAATAGTTTCTGTATGTCGTGTTATACCGTTTCTACTGTAGCTCACTGTGTGTATGGAGCATAATATATGTGTGTATAACCACGGACACGCAAGGTAGCGTTACTCATTTCATAACCTTTATGGTGTTATATTCAATCGTGCTTATGTAGCTAGCTACATTATTCTATTATCTCTGTAAAACAATTCTAATAACACCAGTGAAGTTTTGGCTTGTTGTATTTTGAAGCTACCCTGGAAATGTTTAAAAATATTTTCTTATACATCTTCTTACACCACTTGGTCGTTTTCTGAGTGCATTCCACAAAGCTGTTTATCATGTCCGCCTTATCCACTGACCCCATTTTGAGGTTATAGTCAAGCACGCAGTCTGGTTTGATTTTTCTCTCTCCCATCAGGTGGTCCACCTTCCCTGTGGCCGACATGGTTGCTGTATGGACAGTGGAGAGGACATGGATGTCTCGTTTGTCATGCCACTTTACTGCCAGCTGTTTACATTTCTTATTTTGTTGAACGGGTCATTTAGGATGTCAGTAGCATTGTTGATGAATAGCAGTCATCGCAGCAGAACTAGGAAGCAGTCTTGGGAAAAGAGGGTGGCAAAGAAGGGAGTGGAAAACATAGGATCTGTGCTCCAGTATTCTCTTAGGGAGTTCTTCTTTACTATCCCCATGAGAAGGACTGTCACCAGGAAGGTATACATTTCACTAATTGTGGTTGTCCCCCCCACTCCTGGCTCTCTCTTCTCCTGTAGCTCCAAGGCATAGTGATTGGTCTCTGCTATGTCTCCCACCAGCTCCTCTGTCAGAAACAACTTGAAGCACTCTGCCTCAGATGGAAATGGCAAGGGGCGTTGCACTCCAGACTGGGACTCATCAAAGCAAACAGCGGGGCCAGGAGGGGTGAAATGGCTGGCAGCCTTCCAGCTACCACAGAACTCCTGTACTTCATCCACTGTCGGTCTGCCTCCATCACCACCAGCATCTTCAAAGGGAACTGGGACTTTGTCAGTGGACAAGGAGTCCTCAGATTCAGGGTTCTCAATGGCTGGGGGGCAGCTCCTCACTGTCACTGTCAGAATCTGATTCCTGACTTTCAGACTTATTGTCAGAATTTCCGCATTTGTGAGTTGTCTCCTTTTGAAAGACATTTCTAATGCTACAGCTTAGCTCACTACCTACATACATAAACAACAACACTGAATGGCTCCGAGGGGAGTGAGTGGTTGCGTGATTGACTGTCTGCATGCGCCATTTGTATCAATAAATCATCATCAGAAATGTTTTGTGTGGTAATTGATATATTTACTGTTTTATTCACAAGTATCATGCATTCCGATTCTTGCATAGATTGTAATGGACACATATTATGTGTGTAAAATACTTTTTTGAAGGTTGTTCTGATTATGATGAGCTAAGCTAATTCCAGCTATGTGTGGAGCCATGTTTGTTGACATACAATGCATTCTGGGTTTCACGTAATCATCTGTCCGACCAAAGATGCTATAACAAAATGAGGTGAGTAAGGGTTCACTCATTTTTTGAGAACTTCAGGAAGTGAATGGTGGGATGTGAACGATGGTAGACAACACAGCCCTTCAACATGCATACTATAAACAGACCAAACTCATCATGTCTTCTCTTATTATCTTTGGTTTCTGTGAAGAAAAAAAGCGTGGTGGAATCTAATCATCGTCGGATTACTTTCGATTTCTAGAAAGTGTTTTACTCAATTATTTAGATCAATGGTGAGCTCACCCGTGATGTGATTAATTATAAATAGTAATTGCTATTAACTAATTCATATTGTAGTTTATGTCAGACGAGAGTTATAAAATATGACCGCTTGTTTTGCGTCAATCATTTCTCAGTTAGCGCTAGGACAAATGTAGCCTACATTTTTCCAGTTTGGATGATTGTGTTATGCTATAGATACTTCTGTGAATATCTGAACATTGCATCCAAAAATTAACTGCTCACATTCTGGACATAACTTTGTAAGGACTGTGTTTGTGTAAATAGTTTCTGAAAAAAGTGTGGCCAGCTCATGCTGATTGTTGCGTCATTCAAAACTGGCCGTTCTAAATAAGCGTTCTAATCACACAGGTGTGATCGTATGCTTCAGGGACCACTGTAGAATGATCACACCCATGTGATGGTACGTGTGAAAGGGTTAAGTAATGTTTGTTTTTATTCTGAGTGGTAGAACTCAGAAAAGGTTGGTGACCACTGATCTACACTGTTTGAAGTGGATTTAACAAGTGACATCAATAAAGGATCAGAGCCTTCACCTGGATTCACCTGGTCAGTCTATGTCATGGAAAGAGCAGGTGTTCATAATGTTTGTACACTCAGTGTATATAAAACACAGGAGAATCTAGCTTTTGACTACACTGGGCCTTTAACCTATTAGGGAGCGCAAGTGCCCCACTCCCGACACTACCAGGTGAAATGCAAGGCGCCAAATTCAAAATCCAAAAGTTGAATTATTAAACATGCACCAATATACAAGTGTTTCATACTCATCAAAAGCTCTGTTTCTTGGCAATATCACAGCGTTGTCAGATTTCAAAAAGGCTTTACGGCGAAAGCACCACATTTGATTGTTTGAGGGTAGCGCCTTCACTATTTTTGCCATTACCATGAATTCGTAAGCCATCACGGTTCACACATAACACATTTCACAGCGATAACAAATCAATTACCTGTTGAAGAACTTCTGCTGAGGTCTTCCTAATTGTCCAACGAAGACAATCCATGGTTCTTTTGTTAGAAAAAGTCATGTATTATATCCTTAAATCTCCATTTGGTTCGCGCGTTATAATCAGAAACTACAGCCTCCACTCCTCCATTGAAACGTGAATAGAACTCGTTCAACTTATACCTATAAACTTGTCCAGGAACAATCAAACATCATTTTAAATGTATCCTTAGGAACACTTTTACGTATATTTACTATAATAATTCAACCGGAATATAAACTGAGCTATAAGAACGGAAAAAAACACAGAGCGCGCTTGGCGAGAGCGCGCGTCCTCTTCTATTGACATCTGAGGGGACACTTCCTGATTTCCTCTTCTTCTCTGCTCTAAAGCATCCCAAAAATATCTGAACACTGTCTTGAGACTGTTGACATCCAGAGGAAGCGATAGGTACTGCATTCATATGCCCTTTTATGGGCATTTTCATGAGGGAGGGGTTCCAAATGAGGCACTCTGTCAAAACCACTTTTTCCAGGACAGAAATTCCTCGGGGTTTCGCCTGCCATATCCGTTCTGTTTTACTCACAGACAAATGGTTAACACTTTTAGAAAATTCAGAGTGTTTCCTATCCAATGGTACCAAATATGTGCATATCCTATTGTCTGGGCCTGAATGCAAGGCATTTTACTTTGGGCATGCCAAGCTCTCCAAAACGGTCACCTCATGCGCTGCTCCCTAAGAAGTTAACTACTTAGGGAGTGGTGGGGCGACACTACCCGGTGAAATGTAAAGCGCCAAATTCAAAATCCAAAAGTTGAATTATTAAACATACTCTCCAAAACCGACACCTCAGCTGCCGCTCCCTAAGAAGTTAAGGACGTTTCTGATGCTAAAATGCCAATCCCACTAAATTCAGAGGGAATTAACTTGTGTTATATACCGAGGGAATTAACTTGTGTTAAATTCTGAGGGAATTAACTTGTGTTATTTTCACAGCTGTGTACATACCACCACAAGCAAAAACTTTATTGAAGCACGTAAAAATAACTGCCTAAATATCACCAACATGTATCCTTCCCCACTAGAGGAAGCAACGTGCTGGACCATGTACAGTGTATTTGGAAAAGTATTCAGACCCCTTGACTTTTTTGACATTTTGTTACGTTACAGCCTTTATTCTAAAATTTATTAAATTGTCCCCCCATCAATCTACACACAATACCCCATAATGACAAAGCAAAAACAGTTTTTTCGATATTTTTGCTAACGTATTAAAAATAAATAAATTAAATAAAACATTTACATAAGAATTCAGACCCTTTACTCAGCACTTTGTTGAAGCACCTTTGACAGTGATAACAGCCTCAAGTCTTCTTGGGTATGACGCTACAAGTTTGGCACACCTGCATTTGGGGAGTTTCTCCCATTCTTCTCTGCAGATCCTCTCAAGCTCTGTCAGGTTTAATGGGGAGCTATTTTCAGGTCTCTCCAGAGATGTTTGATCAGGTTCAAGTCCGGGCTCTGGCTGGGCCACTCAAGGACATTCAGAGACTCCTGCATTGTCTTGACTGTGTGCTTAGTGTCGTTGTCCTGTTGGAAGGTCACCCCAGTCTGAGGTCCTGAGCGCTCTGGAGCAGGTTTTCAACAAGGATCTCTCTGTACTTTGCTCCGTTCATCTTTCCCTCGATCCTGACTAGTCTCCCAGTCGCTACCGCTGAAAAACATCTTCACAGCAAGATGCTGCTACCACCATGCTTCACTGTAGTGATGGTGCCAGGTCTCCACCAGATGTGAAGCTTGGCATTCAGGCCAAAGAGTTCAATATTGGTTTCATCAGACCAGAGAATCTTGTTTCTCATGGTCTAAGAGGCCTGTTTTTTGGCAGCTCCAAGCAGGCTGTCATGTGCCTTTTACTGAGGAGTGGCTTCCGTCTGGCTACTCTACCATAAAGGCCAGATTAGTGGAGTGCTGCAGAGATGGTTGTCCTTCTGGAAGGTTCTCCTGTCTCCACAGAGGAACTCTGGAGCTCCGTCAGAGTGACCATCATTTTGGTCACCTCCTTTCTCCCCCAATTGCTCAGCTTCCCGGGCATCCAGCGCTAGGAAGAGTCTTGATGGTTCCAAACTTATTCCATTTAAGAATGATGGAGGCCACTGTGCTCTTGGGGACCTTCAATGCTGCAGACATCTTATCCTCGACACAATCCTGTCTCGGAGCTCTACGGACAATTCCTTCAACCTCATGGCTTGGTTTTTGCTCGGACATGTAGTGTCAACTGTGGGAACTTATATAGACAGGTGTGTGCCTTTCCAAATGATGTCCAATCAATTGAATTTACCACAGGTAACTCCAATCAGTAGATACATCTCAAGGATGATCAATGAAAGCAGGACGCACCTGAGCTCAATTTCGAGCCTCAAAGCAAAGGGTCTTAAAACGTATGAAATTACGGTATTTTGTTTTTTTATTTTTAATACATTTGCCAACATTTATAAAAACCTGTTTTCACTTTGTCATTATGGGGTATTGTGTGTAGATTGATGAGGAAAATGTGTAATTTAATCAATTTTAGAATAAGGCTGTAACTTAACAAAATGTGGAAAACGTCAAGGGGTCTTAATCCACGGATGTTTGTATATACACTGTATATACAAACATCTGTGACTAATACAAAATAAATCCCCCTCCCACACTTTGGACAATCAGATCATCTCTCTGTTCCTACTCCCCAACTACAAGTAGCAACTCAAAATGGAGTCACCAAGGCAGAAAATAGTGAGGTGCCGGACCGAGGATGCAGACTCAATGCTGCAGGATTGTTTTAGAGAATACTGATTGGAATATCTTCAAAGATTCATCCACCCAGGACTCATCCATGAACATTGAGGAATATACATCGACAGTCACAGGCTTCATTAGGAAATGTGTTGATGTTGTTGTACCCACAATAACAATCCGAACATACCCCAACCAAAAACCCTGGATGAACGGATATGTCTGTACCATGCTGAAAGCTTATACTGCAGCATTCCATGTCAGCAGAACAAACCCTGATAACGTGCAACACGTACAAGGCAAGCAGGTACAATATCTGCAAATCCATTACGGATGCAAAAAGATAATATAGACTCAAACTTGAATCGATGTTCTACAACTCAGACTCGCAACACATGTGGCAAGGACTACAGACTATAACAGACTACAAAGGCAAATCCAGCTGTGTGGTGCCCACCAATGCCTCCCTCCCAGATGAGCTTAAGACATTCTATGCTTGCTTCGAGGCAAACAATACCGATCGATCCAGTAAGATTGTTGCTGCTCCGGGCAACAAGGTGCTGTCGCTCTCTGAGACTTCTCAACCTGAACCTGTGCCAGGCTGCTTCAAGGTGACCACCATCGTCTCAGTGACCAAGAAAAATAAGGGGACATCCCCAAAATGACTATCGGCCCATCGCACTTACCCCGGTCATCATGAAGTGCTTCACACTGGAGGAACACCTATGTGAGAATGCTGTTCATTGACTACAGTTAAGCATTCAACATTATTGTTCCCTCCAAGCTTGACACCAAGCTCAGAGCCCTGGGCCTGGATACCACCCTCTGCAACTGGATCCTGTACTTCCTGACGGGCAGACCACAGGCTGTGAGCATTGGCAATAACACCTCCTCCACACTGAACTTAACACGGGGGCTGCCCAGGGGTGTGTCCTCAGCCCTCTGCTGTATTCCCTGTTCACCCACGATTGTGTGGCTTTGCACAACACCAACTCCATCATCAAGTTTGCTGACGGCATCACGGTTGTAGGCCTGATAACCAACAACGACGACTCAGCCTATCGGGACGAGGTAAGTATACTAG
>QNTS01000457.1:679988-716594 GCA_003317085.1 Hucho hucho
CATGAAGTGCTTCACACTGGAGGAACACCTATGTGAGAATGCTGTTCATTGACTACAGTTAAGCATTCAACATTATTGTTCCCTCCAAGCTTGACACCAAGCTCAGAGCCCTGGGCCTGGATACCACCCTCTGCAACTGGATCCTGTACTTCCTGACGGGCAGACCACAGGCTGTGAGGATTGGCAATAACACCTCCTCCACACTGAACTTAACACGGGGGCTGCCCAGGGGTGTGTCCTCAGCCCTCTGCTGTATTCCCTGTTCACCCACGATTGTGTGGCTTTGCACAACACCAACTCCATCATCAAGTTTGCTGACGGCATCACGGTTGTAGGCCTGATAACCAACAACGACGACTCAGCCTATCGGGACGAGGTAAGTATACTAGCACTGTAGTGTCATGACAGCAACCTCCTGCCTCAGTCTCTGTGATCTTTGACTAGTATTGATTTCAAGTTTTTTCCTTGGATTAGGACTTTCTTATAAGAGGACTCATCCCTTTATCCCAGCAGAGTTAGTGGAATAGTCCGTTTTCCAGATGCTAAACAGACAACAGTAAAACTCAGAACACTCAGAGACTTTGCTTCAAAAGGTTCTCATATTATAAATATTGCAAGATAAAAGTGGTTGTTATTAAAAATGTATGCAAAGCCTTGATTTGTCAGACGTTGAGCAGTGCTCTCAGGGATAAGTTTGTAGGATTCACACACTGTAAATTCACCAGCTTGAAAGACTGCCAGAAAAATCTGACTTGATAAGAGCTTGAAGGATAAAGAATCAGTCTTTTCCTCTTTTAATTAACTTTGTGGAAAGCTAACTAATTCAAGAGGTGAGCAAGCCGAAATAATGAAAACAGAATAATGTCTATAGTGCAGTGCATTTTCCTTGAAAAATTCAGAAATGGTAGATGAGATAATGGATGCATTCTGAATCCTCCTCATATGAAGAAACACACCTATACAGGCACATTGATCAGGGGATTACATAGCGCAATTGACCATATATACCATAGCTCATCAGCCCAATTAGGTGGCGAATGATAAGAATGGTGAGGCGCTGGTGTTCCCCAGCTCTTCCTGATAAGTGTGGGGCTAATTGCGGTCAAGGTTGGGTTGGGTGTGGTGAAACCGAGCAAAGAAATACCTGCAGTAATCTAATCAGGTGCATCATCAGACCACAGCCTAATCGCTGTCAATTACCCACCAGTTGGACACATTGGGGAATGGCCTCCACTAGGCTACGCTGAACCCCCGTTAAGAGAGAGAGAGAGAGAGAGAGAGAAAGAGAGTAACGGCTCCTTTCCCTCGTCGCCAGCCACCATCAAAGGCCCATCTGGGATGTGGCAGCAGCACTTTTAGTGAAGAGCACAGGTATTCCTGTGTGTTAATTAGATTGGTGCAGATCAAACGGGGGCGTCGCAAGCCAGAGAGCAAAGGTGGAGGGGGCATCCCGCAGGGTCTGGGGGTCCAACCCCTTCTCCTCACCCACCTATTAGGATTAATTCATCAGTTGATGGAATAATTTGATTGGTTTCCCTGACGCTGGGATGGAGCCTTGTAGGGTCACATGCAATAGCATGGTGAGGCTTTCTGATGGTCAACCTAAGTTGATGCCAGACCTTTCTGGTGGGGTTCATGCTATCCGGGACCCTAGGGACGTCCCAACTCTTGACTTCACCCCATTGAAAGTTAAAATGGTTAAGGTAAAGGTTAGGGTTAGGTAAGGGTTATGGTAAAGGTTAAGGTTTAGGGAAGGGATGTTCCAATGATCCTGGATTGCACCAACCTTTCTGGTGGTAACCAAGGAGAAGTTTGGCAGTCTACAGGGCTGGCTGGATCAAAACAGGCACAACAAAAATAGCGCAAAAACGAAATATCATATTTTTAAAGTGTGGAGTGTCTGAGCTGTGCCTGACAAACTAGCCGTGAGAGGCCTGAGTTGTTTTTCTTCTATGTATTGTGCCCTAACTCTTTTGAGGAACTCAGTGGTGTTTGAGGGGGTCCTGTGGGGGTGTAGTGATGCTACAGATACGGGACCTGTTTTCAGAAGCAGGAGCTGGAGCAAGAAGAAGGGAACCATGGGAACCCCTACCCACATTCACCCACCTTCCTCAACGTTAGAAAACAAACACTGCTGTGTGACTTCTCCCAGAGCAGATGTCACACAGAACAGGGACTGCCATATCAATGACACTCCACATCAATGGCACGCCACATACTCTATCAGCCTCTGATGCATGGTCTTACGTCAGATAGAATGTTGATTCCTCCTGCAGTGATCTTTCTCGTATCTCCCAAATACTAATGGGAAATATCAAAAGTAGTTTGGCTACAATGCGCTGTATCACATTTGAAAATATCACTTAGGTGACATTGTCTGCTGAAGCCCATTTCTGCCTGAAAACAGTCTGAATTAATCTAAGCTAAAACAATAAATCTGTCAATAATGTTAGTCACACCATTTTACATCTAGCTAAAGATTCTTGTGCTTCACCAAGCGGAACTGAAGTTTGACAATGGGCACGAAAGCTAGAATAAATTTTTCCAACGTTAGCTTGCTGAGCCAGTTGCTGAAACAATGCTGCTAACCAACCAGCTACCTACTTAGTGCATACACAATGTTGAATGCTTCCAACAAAAGCTAGGTAGCAAGCTACTGTAGTAGTGCTTATGCTAACATTATTATGAGTTTTTCATTGTTTTCCCGTGGCATCTGCTGTGCTCATCTGACCCAACGAAACAAAGTAGCGTGGGTAGCTAGCTAAAACAGCTAAGAAGATGATCAAGTCACTGCACTGACGACCGACGTCTTTGCCCATAATGTTTGCAGGAGATAGCTTTGCTTTAATTTTCTCACAATTGCAAACTATTAAATTACAGTTTTTATTACTTTAGCTAGTTATTCGGCCTATTTCATAGAGAGTCATATGAGAGCTAATTGATATAAAAAAATGTGGAACTATGTTTTCATTGTTGAATGGCAGATGCTCGGGAGCATTCACATTTTGAATATGAGTTCCACGTCCTACAAGACAAATCGGTTGAGGGACGAGCGTAGTGTAGGAGTGACGCCATCTGATGTAAAACAATGCCTCTGATGTGGATGGTACCATTCTGCAGCATCCAACAAAAGGTTCCCGGTTTGTTTGTTTGTCTGGCTCTTCCCTTGTCATGAGTTAATTGCTACAGTAACGGTGCAGTGAACTGCACCATCTCAATCCTCTGCTGATAGTGTGTTTGTGTCCTTCCGTGCGTGTGTATGCGTGTGTGTATCTGTATGGCATGCTTGTGTGTGTGTGAGTGTGTCTGTGTGTGTGTGTGTGTGTGTGTGTGTGTGCGTGCATGCGCGTGCATGCGTGTGTTTGTAAGGAAAGGAGCTTAACATGGTTGCACAGTCTGCAAGCCGTGCTAGACAGGTCTGGCTTTGCTTTCATGTGGTATCAGTGTCTGCTCACCTGGTTTCACATAGTGTGACTGAGCACTGGCAAAGCCCCTGTTTCAACCCCCGGGAAGGCTGTCCTCTCCCACTGCCCCAATTTACCAAGCGGACCTGGAAGAACATTATAGAGATGCTATGGGTATCGGGATCGTCAGAGTGTGTTGAACTGAAGTGTGTAGGTGTCTGCTGTGTCATTCCGTGTGTGTGCATGCTGTGTCATTCCGTGTGTGTGCAAGCGTGCCTGCATGTGTGTGTGCAACCGTGCCTCCATGCTGCTATGTGTGTGTGAGAGATTATGTATTTTTAACTGAAGATAAAGAGTGGAGAGAATCGGAGGGGTCATAACTACACTTCAGCTGTTGAAGGGGGCCAGAGGGTGCTAGCACATTAGGAATGGTGACTATAACTTGTACGCTGCTCTAATAATCATGATCATTACTGCAGCCATAAATGTGTAGAACAGGACATTAAATCAGAGTTTATCACCATAAACCAGAGGCTGCTTAAAACCTCTTAAGGATCCGCCCCTTTTTTTTCAATTTTCGCCTGAAATGACATACCCAAATCTAACTGCCTATAGCTCAGGATATGCATATTCTTGGTACCATTTGAAAGGAAACACTTTGAAGTTTGTGGAAATGTGAAAGGAATGTAGGAGAATATAACACAATAGATCTGGTAAAAACGTCCTTTGTATTTTTTTTGTACCATCATCTTTGAAAGGCAAGAGAAAGGCCATAATGTATAATTCCAGCCCAGGTGCAATATACATTTTGGCCACTAGATGGCAGCAGTGTATGTGCAAAGTTTTAGACTGATCCAATGAATCATTGCATTTCTGTTCAAAATGTTGTATCAACACTGCCCAAATATGGCTAATTTGTTTATTAATAACTTTTTATGTTCAAAATTGTGCACTCTCCTCAAACAATAGCATGGTATTATTTCACTGTAATAGCTACTGTAAATTGGACAGTGCAGTTAGATTAACAAGAATTTAAGCTTTCTGCCAATTTCAGATATGTCTGTCCTGGGAAATGTTCTTGTTACTTACAACCTCATGCTAATTGCATTAGCATAAGTTAGCTCAACCGTCCCGTGGAAGGGACACCGATCCCGAAGAAGTCAACCTCTTGGGGAGTGGTGGGGTGCTAGTGCCCCAATCCCGACACTACCAGGTGAAATGCAAGGAGCCAAATTCAAAATCCAAAAGTTGAATTATTAAACATGCACCAATATACAAGTGTTTCATACTCATCAAAAGCTCTGTTTCTTGGCAATATCACAGCGTTGTCAGATTTCAAAAAGGCTTTACGGCGAAAGCACCACATTTGATTGTTTGAGGGTAGCACCTCACATATTTTTCCCATTACCATGAATTCATAAGCCTTCACGGTTCACACATAACACATTTCACAGCGAAAACAAATCAATTACCTGTTGAAGAACTTCTGCTGAGGTCTTCCTAAGTGTCCAACGAACACAATCCATGGTTCTTTTGTTAGAAAAAGTAATGTATTATATCCTTAAATCTCCTTTTGGTTTGCGCGTTATAATCAGAAACTACAGCCTCCACTCCTCCATTGAAACGTGAATAGAACTCGTTCAAATTAAACCTATAAACTTGTCCAAGAACAATCAAAAATCATTTTAAATGTATCCTTAGGAACACTTTTACGTATATTTACTATAATAAATCAACCGGAATATAAACTGAGCTATAAGAACGGAAAAAAACACAGAGCGTGCCTTCTCGGGAGCACGCGCTCTCTTCTGTTGACATTCAAGGGGACACTTCCTGGTTTCCTCTTCTTCTCTGCTCTAAAGCATCCAAAAAATATCTGAACACTGTCTCGAGACTGTTGACATCCAGAGGAAGCGATAGGTTCTGCATTCATATGCCCTATTATGGGCATTTTCATGAGGGAGGGGTTCCAAATGAGGCACTCTGTCAAAACCACTTTTTCCAGGACAGAAATTCCTCGGGGTTTCGCCTGCCATATCCGTTCTGTTTTACTCACAGACAAATGGTTAACACTTTTAGAAAATTCAGAGTGTTTCCTATCCAATGGTACTAAATATGTGCATATCCTATTTTCTGGGCCTGAATGAGAGGCATTTTACTTTGGGCACGCCAGGGTCTCCAAAACGGTCACCTCGTGCGCTGCTCCCTAAGAAGTTAATCTCCAGGAGACAGAACGTGTCTCCTTCCTGAGCGGTATGATGGCTGTGTGGTCCCATGGTGTTTATACTTGTGTACTATTGTTTGTACAGATGAATGTGGTACCTTCAGGCGTTTTAAAATTGCTCCCAAGGATGAACCAGACTTGTGGAGGTCTTTTTTTTCTGAGGTCTTGGCAGATTCTTTTGATTTTCCCATGATGTCAAGCGAAGAGGCACTGAGTTTGAAGGTAGGCCTTGAAATACATCCACTGGTACACCTCCAATTGACTCAAATGATGTCAATTAGCCTATCAGAAGCTTCTAAAGCCATGACATAATTTTCTGGAATTTTCCAAGCTGTTTAAAGGCACAGTCAATTTAGTGTATGTAAACTTCTGACCCACTGGAATTGTGGTACAGTGGATTATAAGTGAAATTATCTGTCTGTAAACAATTGTTGGAAAAATTACTTGTGTCATGCACAAAGTAGATGTCCTAACTGACTTGCCAAAACTATACTTTGTTAACAAGAAATTTGTGGAGTGGTTGAAAAAAGAGTTTTAATGACTCCAACCTAAGTGTCTTGTAAACTTCCGACTTCAACTGTATTTAGGCTTGCCATAACAAAGCGGTTAAATACTTATTGAATCAATACATTTAAGCTTTTAATAATAATAAAAAAAATATATTATTCCATGTTGACATTATGGGGTATTGTGACTAGGTCAGTGACCAAAAATCAAAATTTAACCATTTTAAATTCAGGCTGTAACACAACAGAATGTGGAAAAATTCAAGGGGTGTGAATACTTTCTGAAAGCACAGTTGCAACCTCAATTACCTCATACTCCTGCATATCGACTCAGTACTGGTACTCCCTGTATATAGCTGTGTTTATTTTACTTGTTATTGTTATTCGTTGTTCACTGTGTATTTATTTCTTTGTCACCATTTTTTTACTCTGCATTGTTGGAAAATTACCCGTAAGTAAGCATTTCCCTGTGACTCTACACCTGTTATTTACGAAGCATGCAACAAATAACTTTTTATTTTATTTGACACACACACACTGTCACACCTTCTCCCCTTTATTCTCTGTCACTGCTCTCTATACGCTCTTTCTCCATCTCCATCTCCACCTCACGTCTTCCCCTGTCCTCATTCTCCTCTAGCCTCAGGTGAAAGCTGTGGCACTTCAAAGTCCATTTCACTGGCAAAAACAGATCAAAAGACATAAAAGTCCCAAAAAGAGAGAGAGAAAGAGAAATGAATACAGAGAGACAGATAAAAGAGAGAGCAAGACAGTAAAGTACACTCTTTGAAAAAAAGGTGTTATCTACAGTGGTTCCTCCTTTAAAAGTTCCGACTTCAACTGTATGTCTTGACTGAATATAAGCAAGTGATGTCTGCTAAATAATCAAGTTAGGTTTCTCCAGAAATAAATAATTCTAAATAACAAACTGGTGTCTCACCCCATGTTCAGGAATTGCCTTTTTCTCGCTCACTCTAGGTTAAATGAAAATGAAATCTCCAAAATATTGTTACTCTATGAACAAAGCGATTATTAATATCATTAATTAATTTAGAATGATATAAAAGCCCCTTAGATATTCTCAGATATTCCCACAGATCCTAACGGAAAATGCCCATTAGATATTAATTTAGAATCCTCCAATCCTCTACATGTAATTATTGGAGGAGAGTCACATCATTGATATATCTTTTTTTTAGATATACTGTAGGCCTACCATAGGCTAAATTAGTATTGGTTACACTACAATTCGGGTGTGGAAATTTTATGCACCTTAGATATTAATTTAGAATTCTCCAAACCTCTTATGCTGTAGCCTACTCCCGACCGTCACGTTGTACAGCGCAATATTTTCCATTCCATTCGTTTTTTGGTTTTCTCGGAATAGAAACACCATAATATTAATAAAATGAATTAATCCAAATAGCACTAGCACTAACTTGCGTTAACGTAATAAATGGCAATTAAATAACGTGCCATAGAATGCTGCAGCAGCCCACAAGGTGTGCTGCAGTACGACGCAACTTTTAAAGGAGAACCATAGTCCTCGTAGGAGAACCATTTGAAGAACCAGTTTTGATTGCATGTAAAAAGCTTTCCACAGAGGGCCTGATATCTATGGCCTGATATATTTACATTTAAATCTTAAAAATGTGTTGTAACACCAACAATTCACGAGCTGTAGCATCACACATTTAGCATAAATCTCTGCTTAAAGCCAATACAGCAATCACAACTTTCCCCTTTTGTAAAGCAAGAGAAGTTCACCTACACGTAATGGCTCCCCAAGGCTGCCAGGGAACAATTTGACTGTTAGACACAGCAAAAAGTAATAGATCTCCTAGACATAGAGAATAGAGTTGACCTGAACACGCCTCTCTAGTAATAGGCCACCCTGGTGACAGAGGAATAATTGGACTGTTTACAGAAAGTTGACAGCCAGACAGGCAGTTTTATAAGAGGCGGTTTGGCTGACATGCATAAGATGATAAATAGGGTGTCTGGTGATAGACGGGGCAGGACAGTTGAGGGATGGAGGGATGGAGAGAGAGGTGAGAGCTGAAACAGATGGAGAGATATCTGGAAACCATGAGGCGTGCTGTCATGCCAGGCTACACTTTTTATAGGTCGTCTTTGTTAAATCAACTTGTCACACTTACATGGAGAAGCTCACTGAGAAGAATCTCTCTCTTTCAATACCATAGACAAAGTTTGAAGTTGAGAGATGGTAAACAGGTGAAAAGAGTGAGAACAAACTTCATTGTACATTATCGTTTTTGAACCCTGACTGCCCTCCTTGACCAGTTTCAATCAATAAGAAAGAGGAGCATCTGTGGAATCAACACCTGATGAGATTTACTGCACATTAACAGACCTGCACACAGCTCATTGTTGTCAAGCTGGCAGTCAGTGTTGACCTAATGTCCACAGTGAGTGTGTGGAACTCTGGATGCTGCAGAATGTTCTACCTGGCGCAGGTTGATGACCTCATCACTCACCTGATGCTCTGTGATTGGAGGACGTCTGGGTCGGTGGCGTTGAGTAAGGCCACGAAGCTTCCCAGGGGGACGTTCTCCATCTTGGTGACCTGGAGGGGGTCGGGGAAGAAGACGGGTCCTTCGTTGACGTCCAGTATGGTGATCTGTACGGTGGCTGTAGAACTGGAGCCGTAGCCCACATCTGGCACCAGAGGGTCCTCGTTCTCCACCTTGATCAGCAGAGTGTGGAACACTAAGCTCTCATAGTCTAGAGGCTGGAGGAGGAGAGGAGAGAAAAGGGGAGGACAAGGGAGGGGAGGAGATGAGATGAGAGTGGTTATCATGTAGTTAACATGTCACTTCCACACTGAGTGGACAAAACATTAGGACATTTTTCCTAATATTGAGTTGCACCCCCTTTTGCCCTTAGAACAGCCTCATGGACTCTGCAAGGTGTCGAACTGTTCCACAGAGATGCTGGCCCATGTTGACGCCAATGCTTCCCACAGTTGTGTCAAGTTGCCTGGATGTTCTTGATACACATAGGAAACTGTTGAGCGTGAAAACCCAAGCAGCGTTGCAGTTCTTGCCCCACTCAAACTGGTGAGCCTATCACCAACTACCATACCCCGTTCAAATGCACTTAAATATTTTATCTTGCCCATTCACCCTCTGAATTTCACACATACACAATCCATGTCTCAATTGTCTCAAGGCTTAAAAATCCAAATGTAACCTGTTTCTTCACCACTGATTGAAGTGGATTTAACAAGTGACATCAGTAATGATCATAGCTTTCACCTGGTCAGTCTATGTCATGGAAAGAGCAAGTGTTCCTAATGTTTTAGACTCTCAGTGTGTAACGGGTTGCTCTTATAGTATGTCAATAATGTAGGTGAAATTTACACAGTAGAGTAAAGGGGCAAACTGCAGTGTACTAGAGTGAAACATACGATGCTACCAAGGTTACAGCTATCCTGTATCCTGTATTGCTATATTGCATGAGAACACACATTTATTGGAATAATGAGAGCAATAAAAACTGTGAGTGCTACAGGATCTTTACTGTGCAACCTGTGTGTTCATATCTCCAGTGAATTGGACAAATCGTGTCGTATATAATAGCAGCATCCAACATGCATGTTATAGTGACACCACAAACACACCTTTATTAGCTCATCCATCATTAAGAGAGATGAGATATATTTGAGAGAGATAATTAAGAGAGATATTTGAGAGAGATAATTGTGATAACTTTTGGACCCTGTGGTTACCTTGATGAGGGAAAGCATGCCCTCATTGTTGTCGGGGTTGGTTTGGATCTCAAAGCTCTGGGTGGGGTCACCGTTGATGATGGAGTAGACGGCTCGCCACGCCCCCATCGCAGGGTCGTCTCTGTCGTCCACAGTCAGGTTGACCACCACCCCTGTTGAGCCCTCATCCACATTGGCCTGGAACTGGAGGAACAGACAGACAGAGGGACAAGACTGGTCAACTGACATATAGACAGCTGGTTTCTATTCAGTGGTCTGGAACTGGAGGGACAGAGGGACAGTACTGGTCACCACATACAAGGGCATCTGGCTATATGTCAGTTGACATATAGCTATGCAATTTTATGTTTAAAATAAGGTTTTTGCCATCATCATCACATCAGTGGACTTGGCGCTGACAAGTGAGGGATAGTGTTGTTTTGTGTCAAACTCAGTGTCAAACTCGTCTCTCTGTCCTTCATTCCCAACACTCTCCATCCCATCCCTTTGCTCACACACACATGTGCACGCACACACACACACGTGCACGTGGAGTTTATCAAAATCGTGTTTCATTTCGAATTCTTTGTGGATCTGTGTAATCTGATGGAAATATGTATCTCTAATATGGTCATACATGTGGAAGGAGGTTAGGAAGTACAGCTCATTTTGAGAGCCAGGTCTGCCTACGGCGGCCTTTCTCAATAGCAAGGTTATGCTCACGGAGTCTGTACATAGTCAAAGCTTTCCTTAAGTTTGGGTCAGTCACAGTGGTCAGGTATTCTGCTACTGTGTACTCTCTGTTTAGGGCCAAATAGCATTCTAGTTTGCTCAGTTCTTTTGTTAAATTCTTTCCAATGTATCAAGTAATTCTCTTTTTGTTTTCTCATAATTTGGTTGGGTCTAATTGTGTTACTGTCCTGGGGCTCTGTGGGGTATGTTTGTGTTTGTGAACAGAGCCACAGGACCAGCTTGCTTAGGGGACTCTTCTCCAGGTTCATCTCTCTGTAGGTGATGGCTTTGTTATGGAAGGTTTGGGAATCACTTCCTTTTAGGTGGTTGTAGAATTTAACGTCTCTTTTCTGGATTTTGATAATTAGCGGTTTCTGCTCTCGGCCTAGTTCTGCTCTGCATGCATTATTTGGTGTTTTATGTTGTACACGGAAGATATTTTTGCAGAATTCTGCATGCAGTCTCAATTTGGTGTTTGTCCCATTTTGTAAATTCTTTGTTGGTGAGTGGACCCCAGACCTCACAAGCACAAAGGGAAATGGGTTCTATAACTTATTCAAGAATTTTATGTTCCTTTTGATGGCACAGAATGCCCTTCTTGCCTTGTCTCTCAGATCGTTCACAGCTTTGTGGAAGTTACAGTACCTGTGGCGCTGATGTTTAGGCCAAGGTATGTATAGTTTTTTGTGTGCTGTAGGGCAACGATGTCTAGATGGAATTTGTGTTTGTTGTCCTGGCGACTGGAGATTTACTGTCAGGGCCCAAGTCTGGCAGAATCCATGCAGAAGATCTAAGCGCTGCTGTAGGCCCTCTTTACTTGGTGACAGAAGCACCAGATCATCAGCAAACAGTAAATATTTGACTTCAGATTCTAGTAGGGTGAGGCCAGGTGCTGCAGACTGTTCTAGTGCCCTCGCCAATTCGTTGACACATACAGTTGAAGTCGGAAGTTTACATACACCTAGGTTGGAGTCATTAAAACTTGTTTTTCAACCACTCCACAAATTTCTTGTTAACAAACTATAGTTTTGGCAAGTTGGTTAGGACATCTACTTTGTGCATGACACAAGTAATTTTTCCAACAATTGTTTACAGACAGAAAATTTCCCTAATAATTCACTGTATCACAATTCCAGTGGGTCAGAAGATTGCATACACTAAGTTGACTGTGCCTTCAAACAGCTTGGAACATTCCAGAAAATTATGTCATGGCTTTAGAAGCTTCTGATAGACTAATTGACATAATTTGAGTCAATTGGAGGTGTACCTGTGGATGTATATCAAGGTCTACCTTCAAACTCAGTGCCTCTTTGCTTGACATCATGGGAAAATCAAAGGAAATCAGCTAAAAATTGCAGACCTCTGAGAGTCTGGTTCATCCTTGGGAGCAATTTCCAAATGCCTGAAGGTACCACGTTCATCTGTAGTCTGCAAGTATAAACATCATGGGACCACACAGCCGTCATACCGCTCAGGAAGGAGACGCGTTCTGTCTCCTAGAGATGAACGTACTTTGGTGCGAAAAGTGCAAATCAATCCCAGAACAACAGCAAAGGACCTAGTGAAGATGCTGGAGGAAACAGGTACAAAAGTATCTATATCCATCTAAGTCCTATATCGACATAACCTGAAAGGCCACTCAGCAAGGAAGAAGCCACTGCTCCAAAACCACCATAAAAAAAGCCAGACTACGGTTTGCAACTGCACATGGGGACAAATATCGTACTTTTGGAGAAATGTCCTCTGATCTGATGAAACAAATATAGAACTGTTTGGCCATAATGACCGTCGTTATGTTTGGAGTAAAAAGGGGGAGGCTTGCAAGCCGAAGAACACCATCCCAACCGTGAATCATGGGGGTGGCAGCATCATGTTGTGGGGGTGCTTTGCTCTAGGAGGGACTGGTGCACTTCACAAAATAGATGACATCATGAGGACGGAAAATTATATGGATATATTGAAGCAACATCTCATGACATCAGTCAGGAACTTAAAGCTTGGTCGCGAATGGGTCTTCCAAATGGACAATGACCCCAAGCATACTTCCAAAGTTGTGGCAAAATTGCTTAAGGACAACAAAGTCAAGGTATTGGATTGGCCAACAGAAAGCCCAGACCTCAGTCCTATAGAAAAGTTGTGGGTAGAACTGAAAAAGCGTGTGCGAGCAAGGAGGCCGACAAACCTGACTCAGTTACACCAGCTCTGTCAGGAGGAATGAGCCAAAATTCACCCAACGTATTGTGGGAAGCTTGTGGAAGGCTACCCGAAACGTTTCACCCAAGTTAAACAATTTATAGGCAATGCTACCAAATACTAATTGAGTGTATGTAAACTTCTGACCCACTGGGAATGTGATGAAAGAAATAAAAGCTAAAATAAATAATTCTCTCTACTATTATTCTGACATTTCACATTCTTAAAATAAAGTGGTGATCCTAACTGACCTAAGACAGGGAATCTTTACTGGGATTAAATGTCAGGAATTGTGAAAAACTGAGTTTAAATGTATTTGGCTAAGGTGAATGTAAACTTCTGACTTTCAACTGTATGTTGAAGAGGGTGGGGCTTAAGCTGCATCCCTGTCTCTCCCCATGGCCCTGTGGGAAGAAATGTGTGTGTGTTTTTTGCCAATTTTAACCTCACACTTCTTGTTTGTGTACATGGATTTTATAATGTTGTATGTTTTTTCCCCAACACCACTTTCCATCAATTTGTATAGCAGACCCTCATGAAAAATTGAGCCAAAGGATTTTTTAAAAATCAACAAAGCATTAGCAGACTTTGCCTTTGTTTTGGTTTGTTTGTTTGTCAATTAGGGAGTGCAGGGTGAATACGTGGTATGAAATACAATAATTTGGTTAAAAGCCTATTTGACATTTGCTCAGTACGTTGTTTTCACTGAGGAAATGTACGAGTCTGCTGTTAATGATAATGCAGAGGATTTTCCCAAGGTTGCTGTTGACGCATATCCCACTGTAGTTATTGGGGTCAAATTTGTCTCCACTTTTGAGGATTGGGGTGATCAGTCCTTGGTTCCAAATATTGGGGAAGATGCCAGAGCTAAGGATGATGTTAAAGACTTTTAGTATAGCCAATTGGAATTTGTTGTCTGTATATTTTATAATTTCATTGAGGATACCATCAACACCACAGGCCTTTTTGGATTGGAGGGTTTTTATCCAATGGGTTCTAGTCTTTAATAGCTGATTCTAAGATTAGATAATTCTTTGTGTTGTTGTTTGTTTAGTGTTTTCCAATTTTCCCAGAAGTGGTTAGAGTCTATGGATTCTTTAATTACATTGAGCTGATTTCTGACATGCTGTTCCTTCTTTTTCCGTAGTGTATTTCTGTATTGTTTTAGTAATTCACCATAGTGAAGGAGCAGACTCAGGTTTTCTGGGTCTGTTTATGGTTGGACAGGCTTCTCAATTTCTTTCTTAGATTTTTGCATTCTTCATCAAACCATTTGTCCTTGTTAATTTTCTTCGGTTTTCCTCTTGAAATTTTTGGATTTGATAGGGAAACTGAGAGGTCAAATATACTGCTATTTTCTACTGATTTTCACTATTACAGTGGAACGTTTTGTCCAGGAAATTGTCTAAAAGGGATTTGTTGTTGCCTTATTGTTTTTTGGTAGATTTCAATCAATAGCATTTCTTAGTATAGTCTACAGTACTACTGCCAAGAGATGAGCTATAGGTGTACCTACCATAGGGGTCCCCTCGAAGCCTACCATTGACTATTTACATACCCATAGTCAATGGTAGGTAGCTGCAAGAGTTGTGACCCGTTTTTATTGGTTATGATGTCGTAGTTGTGCCTAGGGGGGCATATGGGGGAGGGAATGCTGTCACCTCCAGTCAGGTGTTTGTCCCCCTGTGTGCTGAGGGTGTCAGGTTCTTGTCCGGTTCTGGCATTTAGGTCGCCACAGACTAGTACATGTCCCGGGGCCTGGAAATGATTGATTTCCCCCTCCAGGATGGAGTAGCTGTCTTCATTAAAGTATGGGGATTCTTGTGGGGGGATATAGGTTGCACACAGGAGGAAATTTTTCTCTGTTAAGATCATTTCCTTTAGAATTTCTAGCCAAATGTAAAATGTTCCTTTTTTGACTAATTTAATGGAGTGAGTTAAGTCTGCTCTATACCAAATTAGCATACACCCTGAGTCCCTTCCCTGTTTCACACCTGGTAATTTGGTGGATGGGACTACTTGCTCTCTGTAATCTAGAGGGGGGGGTCCCGCAGGTCTGGGAGAGTGTCTATTGATCTATTGCTCCTGTGTGGGGCTGCGTTTGAGAGCGATGTCCTTTAGGGTCCGGGCGAAGGTGGGCACTGCTGCCTTGTATAGGTGGACCTGGTCATAAAGGCGATTCAAGTCCAGGGTGGAGTAGTGGGCCAGGTAAACATTTGGTTTTGAGGCACAGTCACAGGAAATACTTGCGTTTACCCGCTGTATGGTAGCAGGGTGGATATAACCATAAAGTAGAAGAAGATATTTCTATCACTCCCTTGAATGCTGTGGCCCCCCTTTCCTGCTGGGCTCTCAGGTCGTTTGTGCCTGTGTATATTATTATGTGGCTGGGTGAACCTAGTTGGTCCTCAGACAGGATGTCTAGGGCGCACTGGGTATTTGGACACCAGAGATTAGACACACTGTTTTTGGGAAAAACATTTTTTTATTGTATATATTTCCTGTTTGAGTCCATAAGGAGTACAATCTGTGTCTTGTGTATGTCCTCAGTGGGTGTGGGGTGGGGGGGGGAGGGATATCAGGGTGGCTGACAGGGGGGGTGCTCAGAGTGGGTGAGATCCCCTGTGCTTGGGGTTCTTCATTTGTCTGTCCCGCTGTGATGTTGAGGCTATGGTCAGGGTCTGGGGTGGACTGTTCTGCTGTGGTGTCGAGACTTTTGTCAGGGGCTGAGGTGAGCTGTTCTGCTGGCTTCTCTGCGGGGGTGGCCACCTCTCTAGCGTGTTGTTCTCTGTTACACGCCATCCCCCTCACCCTCTCCTCCAGCAGTTTGATCCTCTCCTCTAGTGCTCTGTTCTTCTCCTGCTCCTGCTTTTTATCATGTTGAAGTTGTCTCACCACAGTCCAGAGTGCAGATATGTCTCTCTCCACCTCCACCACTCCGGGTCTGGTTAAGGGGGTGTTGTTGTGCTGGACTGTTGTCTGGGTCTGTGCTGACTGGAGTGTAATCACCTGCTGTTCAGCTCCACCTGCCTTACCTCCAACTGTGTACATTTATCCTTCATTTCAATGAGGGAGTAGTACTCTGTGCTGGGAGGTTGACTTTCCGCTTGGGGTCGCTCGTCTGTGGGGTTATATAATGAAGAGGTCTGGTCTGACCTGCTCGGGGTGGGGGTATCTTTCTCAAGGGAGAGCTTCTCCTGCTGAGCTAATTCTTTGATTAGGTGGAAATCCAGCTAAAACTGTTGGGGTTGCCCTGTACCAATACTGCTCCAGACGTATAGAGATTTATATTAGCTGACTCTGAGTCCTCGTTGTCTAGTATCCTGAGTTTCCACCTCTCGGTAACCCCCCCCTCTTAACAGAGGGGTAGTGTGTTCATATAGCACTGTGCCATGCCAAGGGTGTGGAAGTGTGGAAGTCTGTGTGGAAGATGAGGTTGCTGATGTTCCCATTTTTATAATAGTCAGCAAAAAGTGTCTCTTGATTTTCCATAAGAAGCTTCATTTTGTATTCTTTTCTTGTCTTATTCTTTTTTACATACACAGGGTACTGGATTTTAATTACCTCTGAACAGCGGGAGGCAGCTTCTAAAGCCTCTCCATTTGGTTGGAGTAGACTGTAAGACTCTCTTGCCATTGTTGGGCTAAAGGGCTTTGAGACCTCTCACTTGACACGTCAGTGCTAATTGAAGTTGTATCGAGCTTGGCAGCCTTAATTTAGCATTCAGTCCTTATAAAGTAATGTAATGTGTTTTTCTTCTTGGCTTTTGGAAATAAAATATAGCTTCAGTCTAAACATTACTCACTCAGTTCCAGGTTGGATGGTGTTTTCAGGTTTCTGTTGTTTACCAGAGCATTTGCTGTATAGCTTTGGAATAATAATCTTTGGTAGTTGTAAGCCTTCCAGGTGATTCCGTAATTGCGTCCAAAATCAGGTTGTAGGTTTGGAGTTTTGATTTTGAGTGAAGGTTATGTTGTAGAGTGTAGCATTCTGTATATGTCCCTGAAAAAAAACTACTCTAAATCTATATATTTTTTAAGAACATGCTGAAACATGCAGGAGCTCATCTGCTCATGACCTGTCTGTCTCTCTCTCTCTTCACACACTCTCTGACTTCTCTGTCTCTCTCCCAAGCAATGAGAGGTCAGCGTTTCAATCAGCAGTCAGCTGTTCTCTGTCCCCTAGTTCCAGAGATTGTCTCCTTTCAAAGGCATCATCCTGGACAATCTCCCAGGCTAGTTGGTGTGGATGGAGTGTTTATTTTAGGCTTGACCAGGCCCATCTGACCAGACCCTGCTATCATCCCTGTTCAACACAGTGTGAAGGCTGTCCTCATTCAGCCCCAAGGGGATGGGGTGGGGGGTGGTGATGTTCACCTCTCTTGGGAATGATCTGAATCAGAGAGAACATGCGGCCAGGGGACACTAATACTGGTTGTGTCCCAAATGGCACCATATTCCATTTATAGTGCACTACTTTTGACCAGGGTCCATCGGCTGCATTTGAGACACACTCTCTATCTGTCTGTCTGTGAATGCCAGGTTAAGAAGTCTGAGGGCTGTACTGAGGCTATCCGGGGTGAAGTAGCAGCACAAAAATATTCCACAGCTCACCTCACCTGAATTTGAAGTTTGTGTGGAAAAAATAAGATACAGACATATGCATGCAAGCACACATGCACAGAAAGGACCCTGTTGTTGTAGCGACCCTTAACCTCTTACAGCTAGGGTCCCATTTTCCAAATTTTCGCCTGTCTGATGTGCCCAAAGTTAAATGCCCACCACTCAGGGCCAGAAACTAGGATATTCACATAATTAGTACTATTGGATAGCAAACACTCTGAAGTGTCTAAAACCATTAAGATATAGTCTGTGGGTATACCAGAACAGATATAGCAGGCAGAAACCTGAGAAATTTCTGTCCGGAATTCCTTTTTCTGTTTCCTTCCTCTCACTTTGTAAGCCTGGTAATATAAATCAATGGGGAATAGGACACAGGTTGCAGTACCTATGGCTTCCACTGGATGTCAACAGTCTCTGGAAAGTGTCTGGAGGAAAAAGCCCTGAGGGGATCCTAATAGAAGAAGAATTACTACAGGAAGGGAAAAAGGTAAACAAACGTGCACGTTCATGAGAACATAACGTGCCAACCAAACGGAGATTTATGAATATAATGAATTACTTTTTCTAACAAAAGAACCATGGATTCTCTTGTTTGCTCTGAAAACGATCCCGCTAAAGGGATCCGTGCGGTAAGAGGTTAACTTCTTAGGGAGCGGCTGCATAGGTGACGGTTTTGGAGAGTCTGGCGTGCCCAAAGTAAAATGCCTGCCACTCAGGCCCAGAAAATAGGATATGCACATAATTAGTACTATTGGATAGGAAACACTCTGAAGGTTCTAAGAGTGTTAAAATAATGTATGTGAGTATAACAGGACTGATATAGCAGGCAAAAACCAGAGGAAAATCCATCCGGATTTGCAGTTTTTTTTGTAAATGACCATCTTCTCCATTGTGCCTATTGCATACAATGTTATGTAGGACTGAGACTGCAGTACCTATGGCTTTCACTAGATGTCAACAGTCAACAGTCAAAGACTGGGAATTCTAGGAGTGACCAGAACGGATAGGAACAGGAAGAAGTCAGAGGACCACTTTTGTAAACAAGGTTTGACGCGCGCGAGATTGTGAATGCACACCACTTTATTTTCCTTTCCTATCGTTCACGTTATCGTCCGGTTGAAATATTACAGCAAAAATACACAAAAGGATACCTAAGGATATATTAAAAATGATGTTTGATTTGTTTGTAGAAAGTGTATAGGTATAATTTGAACGTGTTCTCTTCACGGTTCAATGGGCGACTCAACGGTGGATTTTATGATCATAACGCGCCAACCAAACGGAGATTTATGGATATAATAAATTACTTTTTCTAACAAAAGAACCATTGGATGTCTTCGTTGGACACTTGTGAAGCTCTCAGCAGAAGTTCTTTGAAAGGTAAGGGATTTTATATTAGCGATTTTATGCGTTTGAGACCCGCGTTGGTTATGGATTTATGCTAATGCATAAAATATGAGAGGGGCTATCCTCAAACAATCAAATGTTGTGCTTTCGCCATAAAGCCTTTTTGAAATCTGACAACGCTGTGATATTGCCAAGAATCAGAGCTTTTGATATGCATAATTAGTTGTATTTGATAGAAAACACTTTCTAAAAGTGTCTAAAACTGTTAAAATAATGTCTGTGTGTATAACAGAACTGATATGGCAGGCAAAAACCAGAGGAAAATCCATCCGGAAAAATTGCTTTTTTGAGCTCCCATGCAATTGGTATGGTTTCCTATTGCACAATGAAAATAATAGCTCCCAGATTGCAGTACCTACGGCTTCCACTGGATGTCTTAAAAATAAAGAAAAGCCGCACACTCTAGGAGCTCAGTGTGCGGCTTTTCTTTATTTTTACGTTTTTCACTCCGCTAGCCAGCACCTCGCCTATATAGGTGTGCGTTTCTTTTTCTTCTAGATTGTTCCACTGGATGTCAACAGTCTTTAGACAAGGTTTCAGGCCTGTCTAAGTAGCTGTAGTTTATCATTGGGTTGCTCCTTGGGTCTGTAGTCCTGTGGCGCGCGTGACTGAGGGTGCACTCTTTGTTATTTATCTCCGGATTTGAACATACTACATTCCATCTTATTTTATTATTTACATATTAGGGTACCTGAGGATTGATTAGAAATGTTGTTTGACTTGTTTGGACGAAGTTTATTGGTAACTTTTTGGATTCTTTTGTCTGTATGTTGAACGAGTTGAACGGGTGGATTACTGAACAAAATGCGCCAACCAAACAGAGTTTTTGGGATATAAAGAGGGACTTTAGCGAACAAACAACCATTTATTGTGTAGCTGGGACCCTTGGGATTGCAAACAGAGGAAGATCTTCAAAAGTAAGTGATATATTTTATCGCTATTTTTGATTTTTGTGACGCCTGTGCTGGTTTGAAATATATTTATATGCAGGAAGTATAAGGGGCGCTGTCCTCAGATAATCAAATGCTATGCTTTTGCAGTAAAGCCTATTGTAAATCAGACAAAGCGGTTCGATTACCACGATTCTAAGCTAAAGAATGGTTATGTATTTTGTATTTTGGGATTTTGAATTTCGCGCTCTATAATTTCACCGGACGTTGTCGAGGTGGCACCCTAGCGGGACACTGTTCTGTAAGAAGTTAATTCGATTTATATCAGGAATGTATTCTGATTGTTAGACACTGTTGCATGGTGCATTGTGAAGCGGAATACTATAGAAGCATTACTGCATCCAGCCAACAGCAATTCCCTCTCTCTCTGTCAGGACCATTATTGTATCACAGCTTATAGTGTAATATTTCAGACACAGAACGCTCTGTAAAAGAAAGTGTTGTATCCCAGATCACAGTGTATTCTGTCAGGATGGTATTGTGTCATAGATTACCGCTCGATCTTCCCAACACCTTGGGCAAAAACATAGATTTTTGCCAAGAGCCCTTTCAAAAACACACTTTAAACAACGCAGTCATTTAGGCTATTGAGGAAGGTAACAATGTTCTTCTGAAGGAGAGAAAGAGAAAAAAAGAAAAATAAACAGAGAGAGGGAGAGAGAGAGATCTGAATCTAGAAATTTCAAATAGAAAACCAAAGAAACCAGCAGCATACCACCCTGCATCCCACTGCTGTCTTGCTTCAGAAGCTAAGCAGGGTATGTCCTGGTCAGTCCTTGTATGGGAGACCAGATGCTGCTGGAAGTGGTGTTGGAGGGCTAGTAGGAGGCACCCTTTTGTCTGGTATGATTATTCTTTTATATATATCCCAGGGCAGTGATTGGGGACATTGCCCTGTGTAGGGTGCTGTCTTTCAGATGGGACGTTAAATGGTTTTCCTGACTCTCTATGGTCACTAAAGATCCAATGGCACTTAGAGAGTAGGGGTGTTAACCCCGGTCTGGCCCTCATACCATCATGGTCAACTAATCATCCCCAGTTTACAATTGGCTCATTCATCCCCACTCCTCTCCCCTGTAACTATTCCCCAGGTTGTTACTGTAAATGAGAATGTGTTGTTCTCAGTCAACTTACCTGGTTAAATAAAAAATCTAAATCAAACCAAAAACATAGAGACACAGAAAACCTGAACATTTGCCTTCACTATGGTGAATCACTAAAACAATACAGAAATACACTATGAAAATAGAAGGAACAGCATAACAGAAATCAGCTCAATGTAATTGAAGAATCCATAGAATCTAACCACTTCTGGGAAAACACTAAACAAACAACAACAAAGAGTTATCTATCCAAAACGGAGGTGTATGGGTAAACCACTTCTCCAATCTTTTTGGCCCTATAACAAAGAACAAACAGCAAAAACATGATCAAATACAAATTTTAGAAACAACTATTAAAGACTACCAGATCCCACTGGATTCTCCAATTACATTGAATGAACTACAGGACAAAATACAAACCGTCCAACACAAAAAATGCCTGTGGGGTTGATGGTATCCTAAATTAAATGATAAAATATACAGACCACAACTTCCAATTGGCTATACTTAAACTCTATAACATCATCCTTAGCTTCGAAATTTTCCCCAATATTTGGAACCAAGGACTGATCACCCCAATCCACAAAAGTGGAGACAAATTTGACCCCAATAACTACCGTGGGATATGCGTTAACAGCAACCTTGGGAAAATCCTCTACAATATCATTAACAGCAGACATTTCCACCACAGTGAAAACAATGTACTAAGCAAATGTCAAATTGTCTTCTTACAAAATTACCGTACGACAGAACACGTATTCACCCTACACACCCTAATTGACAAACAAACAAAGCAAAAACAAAGGCAAAGTATTCTCACGCTTTGTTGATTTCAAAAAAGCTTTTGACACAATTTGGCATGGAGGGTCTGCCATACAAATTGATGGAAAGTGGTGTTTGGGTAAAAACATACAACATTATAAAATCCATGTACACAAACAAGAAGTGTGCGGTTAAAATTGGCAAAAAACACACATATTTCTTTCCACAGGGCCATGGGGTGAGACAGGGATGCAGCTTACTCCACACCCTCTTCAACATACATATCAACAAATTGGCAAGGGCACTAGAACAGTCTGCAGCCCCAGGCCTCACCCTACTAGAATCTCAAGTCTACTGTTTGCTGATGATCTGGAGCTTCTGTCCCCAACCAAGGAGGGCCTACAGCAGTACCTAGATCTTCTGCACAGATTCTTTCAGACCTGGGCCCTGACAGTAAATCTCAGTAAGACAAAAATAATGGTTTTCCAAAAAAGGTCCAGTTGCCAGATCCACAAATACAAACTGCATCTAGACACCGTTGCCCTAGAACATACAAAAAAACGATACATACCTCGGCCTAAACATCAGCGCCACAGGTAACTTTCACAATGCTGTGAACGATCTGAGAGACAAGGCAAGAAGGACCTCTATGCCATCAAAAGGTACATGAAATGTGACATACCAATTAGGATCTGGCAAAAAATACTTGAATCAGTTATAGAACCCATTACCCTTTATGCTTGTGAGGTCTGGGGTCCGCTCACCAACAAAGAATTCACAAAATGGGACAAACACCAAATTGGGACTCTGCATGTAGGATTCAGCAAAAATATCCTCAGCATTCAACGTAAAACACCAAATAATGCATGCAGAGCAGAATTAGGCTGTTACCCGCTAATTATCAAAATCCAGAAAAGGGAAGTTAAATTCTACAACCACCTAAAAGGAAGCAATTCCCAAATCCTCAATAACAAAGCCATCACCTACAGAGAAATTAACCTGGAGAAGATCCCCCTAAGGAAGCTGGTCCTGGGGCTCTGTTCACAAACACAAACAGACCCCACAGAGCTCCAGGACAGTAACACAATTAGACCCAACCAAATCAGGAGAAAACAAAAAGATAATTACTTGATACATTGGAAAGAATTAACAAAAGAACTGAGCAAACTAGAATGCCATTTGGCCCTAAACAGAGAGTACACAGTAGCAGAATACCTGACTACTGTGACTGACCCAAACTTAAGGAAAGCTTTGACTATGTATGGACTCAGTGAGCATAGCCTTGCTATTGAGAAAGGCCGCCGTAGGCAGACCTGGCTCTCAAGAGAAGACAGGCTATGTGCACACTGCCCACAAAATGAGGTGGAAACTGAGCTGCGCTACCTAACCTCATGCCAAATGTATGACCATATTAGAGACACATATTTCCCTCAGATTACACAGATCCACAAAGAAGTCGAAAACAAACCCAATTTTGATAAACTCCCATATCTATTGGGCGAAATACCAGTGTGCCATCACCAAAGCAAGCTTTGTGACCTGATGCCACTTGTCACGTCCTGGCCATAGATAGCCCTTTTTGGCTTCTCTATGGTGTTTTTGGTCAGGACGTGACCAGGGGGGTTTAGTTTCTATGTAGTAATATCTATGTTGATTTTGTGTTTAGTGCCTGTGTGCTATACACCACATGTTACGGTCAGTTGTTGCTTTGATTGTTTTTGGTGAGTTTCATTTGATTAAAACATGTTCAACTCAACCCTGCACGCTGCGCCTTGGTCCACTCATGTCAACGAGCGTGACAGAATATCCCACCACACCAGGACCAAGCAGCGTGCCCCC
Organism: Hucho hucho; assembly: GCA_003317085.1. NCBI lineage: Eukaryota > Metazoa > Chordata > Actinopteri > Salmoniformes > Salmonidae > Hucho > Hucho hucho. Next base: position 703,461 of record QNTS01000457.1, read on the forward strand.
GTGCAGGATAAAACGTTCTGGACCTGGGAGGAGATCCTGGACGGTAAGGGACCCTGGAGGCAGGCTGGGGAATATTGTCGTGCTAAGGAGGAGCTGGAGGCAGCAAAGGCGTAACGGCATCGGTATGAGGGAAAATGGCTAGCAAGGAGGCCCGAGAAGCAACCCCAAGATTTTTTTTGGGGGGGGCACATGGTGCCAGCTCCACGCATCAGGTCCCCTGTGCGCCTTCAGCAGCCCCAAGATTTTTTGTGGGGGGCACATGGTGCCAGCTCCACGCATCAGGTCCCCTGTGCGCCTTCAGAGCCCGGCAAGCCCTGTTCCTGCTCCACGCACCAGGTCCCCTGTGCGCCTTCAGAGCCCAGCACGTCCTGTTCCTGCTCCACGCACCAGGTCCCCTGTGCGCCTTCAGAGCCCGGCACAACCTTTTCCTGCTCCACGCACCAGGTTCCCTGTGCACCTTCAGAGCCTGGCAAGTCCTGTTCCTGCTCCACGCACCAGGTCCCATGTGCGCCTTCAGAGCCCGGCACGTCCTGTTCCTGCTCCACGCACCAGGTCCTCTGTGCGCCTTCAGAGCCCGGCACGACCTGTTCCTGCTCCACGCACCAGGTCCCCTGTGCGCCTCCAGAGCCCGGCACGTCCTGTCCCTGCTCCACGCATCAGGTCCCCTGTGCGCATCCAGAACCCGGCACGGCCTGTCCCTGCTCCACGCATCAGGTCCCCTGTGCGCATCCAGAGCCCGGCACGTCCTGTCCCTGCTCCACGCATCAGGTCCCCTGTGCGCATCCAGAGCCCGGCACGTCCTGTCCCTGCTCCACGCATCAGGTCCCCTGTGCGCATCCAGAGCCCGGCACGTCCTGTCCCTGCTCCNATAGATAGCCCTTTTTGGCTTCTCTATGGTGTTTTTGGTCAGGACGTGACCAGGGGGGTTTAGTTTCTATGTAGTAATTTCTATGTTGATTTTGTGTTTAGTGCCTGTGTGCTATACACCACATGTTACGGTCAGTTGTTGCTTTGATTGTTTGATTAAAACATGTTCAACTCAACCCTGCACGCTGCGCCTTGGTCCGCTCATGTCAACGATCGTGACACCACTAGAAAACAACCCACTTTTATGTTTATTTATTTTCCCTTTTGCACTTTACCTATTTGCACATAATATGACATTTTAAATGTCTTTATTCTTTTGGAACTTTTGTGAGTGTAATGTTTACTGTAAAATGTTATTGTTTATTTCACTTTTGTTTATTATCTACTTCACTTGCTTTGGCAAAGTTAACATATGTTTCCCATGCCAATAAAACCCTTAAATTGAATTGTATTGAATTGAATGTGTGAGTATGAGTGTGAGTGTGAGTGTGAGTGTGAGTGTGAGAGAGAGGAGAGAGAGAGTATTCTTCAACTGAGATCAGAGGCTAAGATCATTCATGGGGTAATACAGCTAGTCTACAAACCTAACCCTGTCCTGATGTTAAACCTCAAACGGGATCCTCAATGGAAGAGAACATTGCTGACCACCATGACATCCTGTTCTATGTCTGCTCTCCCCCTGATATTACCGCAGTTACACACTACTTACACCACACACTGATTAGCAGGCTGCTATAGCGACAGACCAGACCTCAGCCTCCCATCACAGCCATGCGGTCAGATGAATGTATTCAATCTCTGGGCGGTTGCCACTTAGCCCTGCCCTGCTACTGATAAGACCCCAATACCACTGAGTGTACAAACTAACCAGTGGTGTGAGAGAATGGGGGAAATAACCACCAAATCAGGCTCTCCTGGGTATCTACATGTTTGCTTTTACTATGTGTGTGGTTATGTGTGTGTCTGAAAAAAAGGGACATCACTACAATGCATACTGCTTGTTTACTGTAAATATGGCCTGTCATATCTCTCCGTGCACTCACCACTTGTTGCTGACAATGCATGCATATTGATCTAATCTGGCTGTATAATTGGAGCAGGGGGTGAATATCAAACCTCATTAACACAATTTTGGAAATGACCCATTCCCCCCTTCATTCATCATGCAATGCCAGCTGGCACTATGAGCCTGTTGGAAGGCATCGACCCTGGCTTTATTTCAGTGTTGAGATGTCCTCTCTATGTGCTGTCAATGAGCGGTGTCTACACTGCCTGTCTGTCAGTCCTTGGCCTTCCTCTCAATATGTGAATAGGATAGGGTGATTGGCTGCTCAGCCTGCACTAATGTTAAGTGGAGTGAAGAGGAAAATGAACATCTCTCTATCTCCACCTCTCTCTTTGCTCACAGTGATATTAACTGTACCATCACACGTCCATCACACATCTTTTTACACCTCAAACCATCCTTCTCGGCCGCAGCCCCCCCCCCCTTTCTCTGACAGACCACAGCGAAGAGAGATAAACGTGCAGAGATCCCCGACCGTCAGACATAATGGCTTATGAATATAAATGTGGTTTGATTTGGTTGGTCTGACAGAGATACAGCCATGCAGGGAGAGAACACAGAATACAGCAGAGCAACTGTTCATCTTAATGAAAAATGCTTTGTGTCATGTTTCTGTGTCCCTGTAGATTGAGCTGACAACAAACACACAGTGGCATGTCACTTTAGTCCCTGGGGAGACAACACTATTCCCTTAAGGAGCCTTGCCATCATAGCCAAGATTCTAACTCTCAAAGGTACAGTATTTCTTTCTACAGACAGTGCTGTTCTCTCTCCCATTCTGCCTGCTGGCATCATCTGACCTGACTTCACAAAAACAACTGAAAAGCCCCCAAAGAAAAGTCCTATGCTGCAATTTTTCTCATTATTATTCCACTTAGGTTTGATACTTTTGAAAGGTTGATTTATTTGAACTGTGCATGCTTCTTATTCGCATGTGGGTAATTAGCATGCTAGCCGTATTTTGAGAAAATATCCTCCTACATGTTTAAAGATATTCCCTGGAGTGAAACACAGATCTTAAAAATCTTTCAGCGGTCGTCTCTTTTACCCCATCATCTCACTTATATACATCTTACATACATGGGCCAAGGAAGTTAATGAGCTTACCTGCACCATTATTAAATTTGAAGAGCTCCAGCTCAAGCTGTTCCCATAGATACACTTCAGCTGAACACGTGGAACAGAAAACCAGCTCTGCCTTTATAAGTTGATTTAACTATAACAGTAAAATGGGCTCTAGTCATTGCATTAACCTAGACAGTGAAATAACATCAATACTTTTCAACCACACTTGAACATAACAACCTGGCTGACAGCTATAACAGACTTGTATTGCTATGCAGGTTACTTTGCACATACACAATGAAGGCAATGCAAATAGCTTTGTTTGCACCTTGAACCCACAGAGAAAATGATGTACACACTACTGCCAACTCTTAACTTCACAGGAAAAGATGGGCACACAAAAAATAAGTTCTACATCACAGTCAATTATAACCTTACAACCAATTAAGTCCTGTAGTGACAACAGCTTGTCGCCAACTACAGTTTGCCACCATGTATAGTAAAAGTGCTCAGTGGTAGCTTCACTTCAGAGTTATGGCATTATTGAAGGGACAACCTTTTTTTGTATACAGTTTCAGTTAAAGATTCAGCCTTAACACCTTCTAGGCACACAGTATATAAAGTAAGTTTGAAAAAAGTTCAAAAGTTTTTTTTGATATTCCACTTTCAGAGAAACGGTTATATTTTGAATTTCAGATAGAAAGGATCAGCTAGGATTCAAGGTATGCAATAACAACCACTACTACATGAACTGAACACAAAGCTAACTGAGCTTGCACCACCTGACCCAATGCGTGACATGAAAAAAAGCTACAGTTGCGGTATAATATATATTCTAATATATTGGCACCCTTGCACTTTACATTGGAGTGCAATGGAGCAGAATGTTCTGTTTTCTCTTTTCAAACTGGTTAAACTATTTTTACCTGTAACTTGACACAGGTCAGGTGAGATAAATTACACTTAAATGAGAATCACTTGCCTTCAACCAAATTATTTGGAATTTTGAATAATTTCGTCCAAGCCATTTCTTTTCATTTCTAAGGGAACATCTACATTTCAGTTTAGATATTTTTTCCTCTTGGTCCTGTGCACACACATGTGAACAACAAAAGGTTTTTCAATTTCAACTTATTTTACAAGAAAAAGTGAGTCGTGCTAGGGTGCCAATATATTTGACCGCAACTGTGTAACACACAGAAAGGGCCCTCAGTGTTACATTCTTTGTGACAAAGTGAAAAGGCCTAGGCTGACAGCATATGTATGTCATTAACTAGGTAATGCAAGGTTATGGCAGCCCAACTTAAGATTAGTGCACTTACTGTAAGTGACTCTGGATAAGAGCATCTGCTAAATGACTAAAATATAAATGTAAACAAATATCAACTTGGTACTACAACCTATACTTGGTGAAATTAATGCATTACCTTTCAAAGTACTTGATCACTTATATTAATTAACAGTCACTTGAAGCTTGTGAGGCCATGTGAGGAAGACAATGGACAGAAATGTCATACATTCAATGAAATGGGGACCCTTCAGTTCTCCCTGAAGAGACGTCTTGTGTTCTCCAGACCTGAAGGATGGCAATACTGTGAACAAACCACTCAATACACTCTTCACAGACCCTCTCAGGACCCCTGAGTGTCTGGCGAACATGAGAGGTTGCCTATTCATCTCAACATCTAAATGACATGAGGAAAGATATACTGTAGAATGCAATTGGCCCTCTTCAGACACTGTAGGTTAAAGATCATGTTTATACACCACATGGTCTCTCATACCAAATGGCTTCTTCTATCTGAATATGATAGAGAAAGGAAAAGCTAAACTACTGACACTTTGATATACAGTACCTTGATAGGTTACAAGGAAAACACACAAAATCTATTTGGATATATTTTGTCAGCACAAAGCATTCAAGCAGAAATAAAGATGGTCCGAACCCCAGCCCATTCCATCAAAGCAACAGACGGCACACGTATGGCAACCTTCACTGAGACAGTCAGCCCAGCCCTGACAGATAGCCCAGCCTAGCCCAGCCTGGCCCTGGGTAGGACAGACCTCAGTGTCTCAGTCATCACTGTTAAAGGGGCAGTGCAGTCAAAAACTCAATCTCCTGTTTAAAAAAAATATAATATTTCCACACTAAGGGGTCGAAATAACACTATCAAATTGTAAACATGATGATAATGCCCTTTTCAGGTGGGATGGAGTTTTTGGCCCAGAGCATGAAATCAAATCCTGATCTGATTATTCTGACCAATGACTAGTCATCCTTTTTTGCATATGTATCCTCCTACTTTGAATGGATAGGTGGGGTAGATCACAGATGACCACAGGTGTCGAACTCATTCCACAGAAGGCCAAGTAACTGTTGTTTTTTGCTCATCCCTTGTACCTGATTGATGAATTAAGGTCACTAATTCATTTTTTAACTAGGCAAGTCAGTTAAGAACAAATTCTTATTTACAATGACGGCCTAACCCAGCCAAACCTGGACAACGCTGGGCCAATTGTGCACCGCCTTATGGGACTCCCAATCACAGCCGGTTGTGATTCAGCCTGGAATCGAACGAGGGCCTGTAGTGAAGCCTCTAGCACTGAGGTGCAGTGCCTTAGACTGCTGCGCCACTCGGGAGCCAAAAGTAGTAAGGAACTCGCCACACATGGTTGTCTAAAACCTGCAGACACTAGGCCCTCCATGGAATGAGTTTGACGCCCCTGGTCTAGATGATCCTATCTGCTAATCAGGGCTGTGTATGCAAATATACTTAAATGTGTATCAACAATCCCACTTGAGCAGACTGAGCATTTCAATGGCAAAAGGAGGCACAGGGAAAGAAATTATTACAAATACATTTAGAGTTATTTTTATGAAAAAAACACAGTGATTTATTAGACATACAGTGATGATTAAAAAAAAATAAAAAAATGGATGACTGCATGGGGGCTTTAATATCATTATCATTATGAGGGCAGGCATATTCTCCCGTCACCACGGGGGAGCAAGGGCATGGATTGGCTGTCAGTCTCCCTGAGTGTCAGGAGTGATAAGCCAGATCAGTGGCTGCTAAGAAACTATGAAATGGGCTAGTCAGAAATGAGATGCCAGTTATCACCCAGGGCCAGACAGGGGTGGGGTTTCTGGTGAGGGGGTGACAGGGATACACTGTCCACTTGAACCAGTAAGTAGTATCACCAGCCTGTCCTCTCTGTGTCACCACAGGCTTTAATTAGGGAGACTTCAGGTTAAGCAGAAACTATGTCATAGGGGCTGTTACTGTCCTCTGTCCTACTTAGAAATGTTTGCTAATGTGTGTTTTAGTGGTGTGGATCAGTGGCCAGAGCTGTGCTGGAGCAGCAGTTACACTGCAGGTCAAACCGTGGTAAAGGCTGACATATAGACTAACAGGAAGAGTCAGAGTCCATTGGTCAGTTAACAGCAGTGGCCAATAAACATATTACAAAGACAGACAATGCACAGTAACACACACTGTGTGGAGTAGTTAGTTGTCAATGCACGGAGTGGTATTGGTTGGTGCTATATCTTTATTTTGAACCCCAAATAGGAACAAGGTCCAACAGAAGTATCTGTCAATCATTATGCTAAGATATTAGCATAGTATTGCATTGCAGAATAAATCAATAAAATAAGACAATATAAGCCAGTGGTTTATTGCTGTTGGTTTTTATCAGGAGTGGCATTAATTTCCTACTATACATATTCAGTTTGTAAATTATTCTAATACCAGGGGATTCCCAATCATCTTTTGTTGTTTCCACTCTCATAAAAATGGGATTAGAACTTGTTCAAAAAAAGTTAATCATTGTGGATCCCAATTCCCTAAAGAAGCTTCACAGAATGTAATGCATTCGTAAGTATGAAAGAGCAATTTAGCCTTAGATTAAAAAAGTTGGGCGGATAGATTACACAGGTTCCTCAGAGAAACTTGCTAAGGAGAACAATAGTGCAGCTCGACAGACTCATGAGTGTATATAGTATCTGTAGGCCTACGCACCAACCAAGAAGACTATGATAGGTTTACTACTGACTCACTGGAACATACTGTAGTCTTTACCAGATATGAAACAACAGTCTGTTCTATGATAAACCCACCCTGCCCTAAATCTACAGGGGACTGCATGGTGACCTGTGTGAGTCCATTTCACTCAGAATTTTTTATGAGTTAAAGTCAACCTGAACTTGTTAACTGCATTTCCAAGTAGTTTCACACTGTGTAAGAGAGAAGATATGGAATACAAATCCAACAGAATTTCCTCTTTGAGAGGTGTTTAGATGGCACTAGAGAATGTGCAATACCTTACAAACCATGTTTGTCTTTGTGGAGCTTTATTATATCTCACTACTCTGTATGGGAATCATAGGCTCTAAAGTCTATTTCAAGAGCGCGGTGGGTAGGCAGGGTACATTGTGAATCCCCCACTGGTTGACTTAAGCACATCTTCAAGTAGACTAGTGTTATGTGGAGTCATGCCAACACTATCAGCACCTGTGTGTACTGCAGGGTAGGAAGCCTAGCTCTTCTGATTGATGAATAATGAAAGGTAAACCAGAACATGTCTTTCACTCTACTTGAATGTAGCACATACACGATGCAAGAGATGCACACTATGTTTGTAGACAGAGTTTTCAGTTGGAAAACTTACAACATCCGGAAGGATATGTTATTTTAAAAGGTTTTTCAAGAGAGTGCAGAATATTTGCACTACGAGTGGAATTCAATATCTATGAATGTGCCCAAATTCACATAAACATGGCCAGGTTAGAGGCTGCTGAGCGGGTGGAGGACTTATATGAGGAGTTTAGCACCTTAAATGGCTGTGTTTTTAAAAGGAACATTTCTCCACACTTTTAAACGGATCCCCAGAAGAAAGACGGAGTCATTAAGTAAGGACATGGACAGAGTGCACTCAGCACGGCCCCAGCATGCCTACTCAGCCAGAACATTTCACTGTGAAGATCTCACAACGCTCTGACATGGCAATGCATTATGGGAGCCCGTCTGGTGGAGGTTGGGGTTGATGTGTCTCAAAGCCTGACAACAGCTCCGGGCATTTCCATTAAAAACCACACAACTCAACATTACGACCTCTCCTCCAGGGCCTGATGTGTTTTTCTTCACCTCAAGAAGAAAAAAAACAGCAACGGTTGCAGTTTTTTGAAAGACTCATCATGAGTTCGCACAAACAGGCAAATAGGTCAAGTTTGTTAAGTGCATTTTTTGTGAATGACGGAGATAGTGTGTCTGGTGGATATTGGGTTACGTGTGCCATACAGGGTTTCTATTAGAGCCTTGAGGCTGTGCTGACAAAGGAAACTAACACCATGATCATAGCAGCACAACACGCAAACACACACACACAAACATTCCCTTATCTCCCTTGTCAGCACCTACCACCCGACTACTGTGACGTGTTGTTTATTACATGTGGTCACACACACACACACACACACAAACACACACATACAACCACACACACAGGACGACGACTGATGTGAGCTGAGCCTTTCCTCGGGCAACCTCTGAGAATTATGACACTATCATTTTAAATTGGATAGCAGAGGACATGGTGGATAACTGGTGTGTGTGTGTGTGTGTGTGTGTGTGTGTGTGTGTGCGTGTGTGAAATCCACTCCATCACCTGGACGTGAATCACGCCCGTCACCAGCTGTATCTGCGAACAAGGACAGATGACAGAGTACAGTGGACAGAAAAGTGATGACAGGGACAGAGGACAGGGGACAGAGGACAGGGGACAGAGAACAGGGGACATGGCAGAAAGGACAGACAGAGGACAGGGGACATATTTCAGGGGACAGAAAGGAAGACAGGGAACAGGGGTCAGGGGACAGAGAGGATAGACAGAGAACAGGGGTCAGAGAGGACGGACAGGGAACAGGGGTCAGGGGACAGAGAGGACAGACAGAGGACAGGAGTCAGGGGAACAAGCAGTGGTGCAGGTACTTACCAGTGAGTGGGTGAACTCTGGGGCGTGGTCGTTCTTGTCTGTGATGGTGATGGTTGCCGTGGATGTTCCTGTCAGTCCCACGTCTCTTCCCTTCATGTCCTGGGCTACAATCTCCAGCTCATACTGCGTAGTGGGGAGTGTCTGGAGGGACACACACACAGACACACACAGTGTCATAAAGTCTGTCATTATCACACATCCATTTCAAGGGTTACACACAACACAATCATCATTAGACACAGGATTTGTTGAAGGAGATCAAATTAATCCACTGAATACAAATGATAACAAATTATTAACTGACTGACAAAAAGCAATTTAGACAATGATTGTTACGCCGGTGTGGATTCATTTCGGAGTAAACATATTCTAATAAAAACACACCCCCTTGGCATCTTATTATGTTGACACTTTTTACATTTCTATCAAGCCTATTAGAAAGCTCAGGAACAAAGCACCAGACTTCAACAGACCATTGGAGGGATAGAGCCAGACAGGTACTGGAGTATAATGATCACATTGTCACAAAGCCCAAGTGACTCATACACACAAAAAAAACAAAAGAGTTGCTACGGCATGGTCTCCTGTCTGGGGGTGGTAGCACAGTACTCTGTAGTCTACTAAATATGACAGCCATTTCCTGACATTTAAATAGAACTAAACAGATGTCAAGTGTCTGTTATAACCTAAGCTTATCACATTATAGAAACCAACAAACACCCACATCATCTATTGGCATCTATCAGGCATCCAGGTCTTCTGCAAACCAGATGAAAAAATCCCCAACCAAATGTATTTACAGTCTGTGTAGAACACCTCTCAGCACATATGATTATGAATATGGAAGAACGACACACAGTATTTTATGTTCATCCATTTTTAAATACCTAGGGGGGTGAGTCGCTTCAATACTTCCCCTTCAATGGCTCAGAAGACATAAGATCAAGGTTTGTATGCTTGGCAGACATGCAAGCGGCGTTATTAAAATTTTTCTCCCAGCTTTCATGCTGTGCTACATTAAAAGAGAAAGGATCCTCTTCGGAGCTGGGCTCTCCCGGGTAATTCTAAGGCGGGTAATTCTAAGACGAGGGAAGGCAGTGGAGGACAGAATCTGGCCAGGCATTACGGTAACTTGGAGAAGTGGAGTGTGATTGCAGTGCAGGTTAAATGCCAAGCTCAATTTGGAATATGCAGCTCTGGATACAGCATAGATTATTTTGTTGCTTTTAAAGCCATAATTAATATTCACCTGCAGGCTACACAAAAAATAAAATCCAAAAGGAATCTTCAGCTGTCCCCATAAGAAAACCCCTTTTGGTTCCAGGTAGAATCCTTTTGGGTTCCCTATAGAACCTTCTGTAGAAAGGGTTCTATGCTGCAGTAGTTTATGTGTCGGGGGGCTAGGGTCCGTCTGTTATATCTGGAGTATTTCTCCTCTCTTATCCGGTGTCCTGTGTGAATTTAAGTTGATGTCCCCTGGCCGTGCTACTTCTCCAGTTTCAACTGTTCTGCCTGTTTTATGAATATTTTAAAATCTTGTCCATGTTCTGTTATAATCTGTACACGGCACAGCCAGACAAGGACTGGCCACCCCTCACAGCCTGGTTCCTCTCTAGGTTTCTTCCTAGGTTCTGGCCTTTCTAGGGAGTTTTTCCTAACCACCGTGCTTTTACACCTGCATTGCTTGCTGTTTGTGGTTTTAGGCTGGGTTTCTGTACAGCACTCTGTGACATCAGCTGATGTAAGAAGGGCTTTATAAATACATTTGATTTTATTCTACATGGACCCCAAAAAGGGTCTACCTGGAATGAAAAGGGTTCTACCTGGAACAAAAAAGGGTTCTTCACAGGGTTCTCCTATGGGGACAGTCTAAGAACCCTTTTAGGCATATATCTATCCTACCCTGCCTTTCTAAGGTCTTCGAATGCCAAGTTAATAAACAGATTAACGACCATTTCGAATCCCACCGTACCTTCTCCGCTATGCAACCTGGTTTCAGAGCTGGTCATGGGTGAACCTCAGCCACACTCAAGGTCCTAAGCGATATCAAACCACCATCGATAAGAGACATTACTGTGCAGCCGTATTTATTGACCTGGCCAAGGCTTCCGACTCTGTCAATCACCACATCCTTATCGGCAGACTCAACAGCCTTGGTTTCTCAAATGATTGCCTCGCCTGGTTCACCAAATACTTCTCCGATAGAGTTCAGTGTGTCAAATCGGAGGGCCTCTGGCACTCTCTATGGGGTTCCACAGGGTTCAATACTTGGGCCGACTCTCTTCTCTGTACACATCAATGATGTCGCTCTTGCTGCTGGTGAGTCTCTGATCCACCATTCTGTATACTTCTGGCCCTTCTTTGGACACTGTTAACTACCCTCCAGATGAGCTTCAATGCCATACAACTCCGTGGCCTCCAACTGCTCTTGAATGCAACTAAAACTAAATGCATGCTCTTCAACCGATCGCTGCCCGCACCTGCCCGCCCGTCCAGCATCACCACTCTGGACGGTTCTGACTTAGAATGTGGACAACTACAAATACCTAGGTGTCTGGTTAGACTGTAAATTCTCCTTCCAGACTCACATCAAACATCTCCAATCCAAAATTAAATCTAGAATTGGCTTCCTATTCCGCAACAAAGCATCCTTCACTCATGCTGCCAAACATACCCTCATAAAACTGACCATCCTACCGATCCTCGACTTCAGCGATGTCATTTACAAAATAGCCTCCAATACTCTACTCAACAAATTGGATGCAGCCTATCACAGTTTCATCCGTTTTGTCACCAAAGCCCCATATACTACCCACCACTGCAACCTGTATGCTCTCGTTGGCTGGCCCTCGCTTCATACTCGCCGCCAAACCCACTGGCTCCAGGTCATCTACAAGTCCCTGCTAGATAAAGCCCCGCCTTATCTCAGTTCGCTGGTCACCATAGCAGTACCCACCCGTAGCACGCGCTCCAGCAGGTATATCTCACTGGTCACCCCCAAAGCCAATTCCTACTTTGGCCTTTCCTTCCAGTTCTCTGCTGCCAATGACTGGAACGAACTACAAAAATCACTGAAACTGGAGACACTTATCTCCCTCACTAGCTTTAAGCACCAGCTGTCAGAGCAGCTCACAGATCACTGCACCTGTACATAGCACATCTGTAAATAGCCCAACCAACTACCTCATCCCCTACCATATTTTTTTTTTCTTGCTCCTTTGCAGCCCAGTATTTCTACTTTGCACATTCATCTACTGCACATCTACCATTCCAGTGTTTAATTGCTATGTTGTAATTACTTTGCCACCATGGCCTATTTATTGCCTTACCTTCCTTATCTTTCCTCATTTGCACACATTGTATATAGATTTGTTTTTCTACTGTATGTTTGTTTACCTCATGTGTAACTCTGTGTTGTTGTATGTGCCGAACTGCGTTGCTTTATCTTGGCCAGGTCGCAGTTGTAAAGGATAACTTGTTCTTAACTTGCCTACCTGGTTAAATAAAGGTGAAATAAAGGTCCTAGATAGCACTTTTTTTTTAATAGTGTATAGATGGAATAAGACAGTAACACTTTAAACAAGCCCTGTGCAGCTGGTATCACTGTAGCAGAGGTGAGCACCAGGGACGCATTGTTTAACAGTGGACACTGACCATGATGTCATCATTATAAGGTAGATAACAGTGAGTCCAAAACAACGTTTACATTGGACATACTAAACTTGTGCTACAAACTGGCACATGTGAAACATAACCTTTACCAAGCATAGTGTATTCTTAATGATCAGAATCACATTATTTAAAAAAATATATTTCCAGGTTAGAAATGGTGGTCCAATGGCATAAATTACACCAAGTAGTATTGTTAAGCTAACATTTATTTTCCTTGGTGAGATCCCACTCAATGTGGTGTTCAGTGCCACATGCTTAATAAAACTCATACAGTGGGGAAAAAAAGTATTTAGTCAGCCACCAATTGTGCAAGTTCTCTCACTTAAAAAGATGAGAGAGGCCTGTAATTTTCATCATAGGTACACTTCAACTATGACAGACAAAATGAGGAAAAAAAATCCAGAAAATCACATTGTAGGATTTTTAATGAATTTATTTGCAAATTATGGTGGAAAATAAGTATTTGGTCA
>QNTS01000457.1:721440-747861 GCA_003317085.1 Hucho hucho
GCGCGCGAGCCCGTGAACGCGCATCCTCTTCTGTTTACATCCGATGACCACTTCGAAATTCTTCTTCTATTACCATCCAGAGCAACTAAACATCATCAAACACTGTCTAGAGACTGTTGACATCCAGTGGAAGCAATAGGTACTGCAATCTTACTCCCATATATGGTCATTTTCAATAGGGAGGGGTTCAAAATGAGGCAATGTGTCAAATACACTTTTTCCAGGACAGAAATTCCTGCTATATCCGTTCTGTTATACTCACAGACAATATTTTAACACTCTTAGAAACTTCAGAGTGTTTCCTATACAATAGTACTAATTATGTGCATATCCTAGTTTCTGGGCGTGAGTGGCAGGCCTTTTACTTTGGGCACGCCAGACTCTCCAAAACCGACACCTCAGCTGCCGCTCCCTAAGAAGTTAATGATGAGTTTGGAGGGTACTATGGTGTTAAATGCTGAGCTGTAGTCGATGAACAGCATTCTTACATAGGTATTCCTCTTGTCCAGATGGGTTAGTGCAGTGTGCAGTTTTATTGTGATTGCGTCGTCTGTGGACCTATTGGGACGGTAAGCAAATTGGAGTGGGTCCAGGGTGTCTGGTAGGATGGAGGTGATATGATCCTTGACTAGTCTCTCAAAGCACTTCATGATGACGGAAGTGAGTGCTACGGGGCGTTAGTCATTTAGCTCAGTTACCTTAGCTTTCTTGGGAACAGGAACAATGGTGGCCCTCTTGAAGCATGTGGGAACAACAGACTGGAATATGGATTGATTAAATATGTCTGTAAACACACCCGCCAGCTGGTCTGCACATGCTCTGAGGACACGGCCAGGGATGCCATCTGGGCCGGCAGCCTTGCGAGGATTAACATGCTTAAATGTTTTACTTACGTTGGCTGTGGTGAAGGTGAGCCCGCAGGTTTTGGTAGCAGGCCGTGTCGGTGGCACTGTATTGTCCTCAAAGCGGGCAAAGAAGTTGTTTAGTTTGTCTGGGAGCAGGACCTCGTGGTCCGCGACAGGGCTGGTTTTCTTTTCATATTACTGGCTGACTTTTACTTTTACTTGAGTAACTTTCTATTAAGGTATCTATACTTTTACTCAAGTATGAAAATTGGGTACTTTTCCCACCACTGCTTAAGAGGGTGTGAATGATGCTGAATGGGTGTAGACAAAGAAGAGCTATCTAGTACGTGTACCAAAACATTCAAGGGCCATTTTCTCAAAAGTGGGGTTACAAGTGTATCAACTTTCAAAGCAGAATTAGTTTCCCATTGTTCCTCAACTGTAGTGTATGATATACAGTTGAAGTCGGAAGTTTACATACACTTAGGTTGGAGTCAACTCATTTTTCAACCGCTCCATGAAACTATAGTTTTGGCAATTCGGTTAGGACATCTACTTTGTACATGACACATGTAATCTTTCCAACAATTGTTTACAGACAGATTATTTCACTTATAATTCACTGTATCACAATTCCAGTGGGTCAGAAGTTTAAATACACTAAGTTGACTGTGCCTTTAAACAACTTGGAAAATTCTAGAAAATTATGTAATGGCTTTAGAAGCTTTTGATTTGAGTCAATTGGAGGTGTACCTGTGGATGTATATCAAGGCCTACCTTTAAACTCAGTGCCTCTGTGCTTGACATCATGGGAAAATCAAAAGAAATCAGCCAAGACCTCAGAAAAAAATTGTAGACCTCCACAAGTCTGGTTCATCCTTGCGAGCAATTTCCAAACGCTTGAAGGTACCACGTTCATATGTACAAACAATAGTACGCAAGTATAAACACAATGGGACCACGCAGCCGTCGTACTGCTCAGGAAGGAAACGCGTTCTGTCTCCTGGAGATTAACGTACTTTGGTGCAAAAAGTGCAAATCAATCCCAAAACAACAGCAAAGGACCTTGTGAAGATGCTGGAGGAAACAGGTACAACAGTATCTATATCCACAGTAAAACGAGTCCTATATTGACATAACCTGAAAGGCCGCTCAGCAAGGAAGAAGCCACAGCTCCAAATCCGCCATAAAAAAGCCATACTACTGTCACGTTGGTATGAAGGGATCGGGAGACAAGCGCAGGAATGCGTAATATGGGTTTTTATTTGCCCACATTACAGCGTGCCGTGTAAAGGCACGGGGACGAAATCATGTGCGCAATCCAACATGGCACGAAAGCCAAAACACACAGCACAGGTACTCACATGCACCAACGGACATAGAACAATAATCGACAGCCCAATGGAGAACCAAAGGGCACGTATAAACAAACACTAATCATTGGCAATTGGGGCCAGGTGTGCGCAATGACAGTTCCAGAGGGATCCGTGACAACTACGGTCTGCAACTGTACATGGGGACAAAGATCGTACTTTTTGGAGAAATGTCCTCTTGTCTGATGAATCAAAAATATAACTGTTTGGCCATAATGACCATTGTTATGTTTGGAAGAAAAAGGGGGAGGCTTGCAAGTTGAAGAACACCATCCCAATCGTGAAGAACGCGGGTGGCAGCATCATATTGTGGGGGTGCTTTGCTGTAGGAGGGACTGGTGCACTTCACAAAATTGATGGCGTCATGAGGGAGGGAAAATATGTGGATATATTGAAGCAACATCTCAAGACATCAGACAGGAAATTAAAGCTTGGTCGTAAATGGGTCTTCCAAATGGACAATGACCCCAAGCATACTTCCAAAGTTGTGGCAAAATGGCTTAAGGACAACAAAGGCAAGGTATTGGAGTGGCCATCACAAAGTCCTGACCTCAATTCCATAGAAAATTTGTGGGCAGAACTGAAAAAGCATGTGCGAGCAAGGAGGCCTACAAACCTGACTAAGTTACACCTGCTCTGTCAGGAGGAATGGGCCAAAACTAACCCAATTTATTGTGGGAATGTCACGACTTCAGCCGAAGTCGGTCCCTCTTCTTGTTCGGGCGGTGTTCGGCGTTCGTCTTCACCGGTTTTCTAACCATCACCGATTTCTTCCTGTGTGTCTATTGGTTTTGGTTTTGATTGTTCACACCTGTTTGTATTTCTCCCAATCACGCCCCTGTTATATTTCCTCCCTTTTCCCGTCTTCCCTTGTGCGTGATTGTTTGTTGTTTGCAGAGCAGTTTGCTACAGTTCTTAGTCTTGCTCTGTGAGGATATTTGATTTATGTTTTCGGTACTCCGGGTAGTTGTATTTTACACCTGTGTCTGTCGGTGTATCTAGATTGTGTGAGTATTGTTTTACCAGTATGCCTTTATGTTCTCTGGCGACTGTATTAAAAATACTCTATACTCAACATACCTCCTGCGCCTGACTCCTTCCACACACCACGGACTTAACAGGGAAGCTTGTGGAAGGCTACCCGAAACGTTTGACCCAAGTTAAACAATTTAAAGGAGATGCTACCAAATACTAATTGAGTGTATGTACACTTCTGAACTACTGGGAATGTGATGAAAGAAATAAAAGCGGAAATTAAACATTCTCTCTACTATTATTCTGACATTTCACATTCTTAAAATAAAGTGGAGATTCTAACTGACATATGTCAGGGAATCTTTAGTGATTAAATGTCAGGAATTGTGAAAAACGGAGTTTAAATGTATTTGGCTATGGTGTATGTAAACTTCCGACTCCAACTGTACCTCTCTACTTTTATCCAATGTAAAAAACACAATTTGAAATTTTGCTACATAACACCGAATCGAGCCGGTCGGTCACAAATTAATAGCTGTAGATCAGGGTGTGCTGCCCAGCATATTGTTTTTATAGTGGATACAATGATGAAGAGCGGACGTTGTTTCAAAGGTACAAATTCAACATATTTTATGCATGGTTTGTCAATGTTAAAAATTGGTTACAATTATGACAATCATGTGGTTGAAATTTCACCCTAAAAAAAAACAGTTGATTACTTAAAAAAAAAAAAAATATATATATATATATATATATATATATTTTCCACCTGGCACAATACATTGACAAATTACGTTGAAACATCATTGATTCAAAACAGCTGTGCCTAGTGGGTAGGCACTATGAGATGAATCTATAAAATGTATTCCGTGCAAATGAAATTATCTATACTGAAAGACACTTAATTTTTATCCATATAAATCACAGAAATGTTTCAAAGCAAAAGACATCATCACAATATTATTCTCTTAGAGTGAATTCTGTAATGGAATACAGATTCATGAGATGAGGAAATCGAACTACTAATACTTCTTCTAATTGGCCATTTGTGTAATGACCCTGCCCACATGCACAACCTTGTCCAACCCCTCTACTGTCTCTCCTGTTCTACTGGTCTCATTAGAGAGATGCTCTTTGTGAACCACACACAGTCACACACACAGTCACAGTCTTACACACACATGCGCAAACACACACGCACACAAACACACCAGCCACCGCTGCAACGGCTCATCAACACTAGACAGGAGTGTGACATCACCTGTGTCCTCTACACTCTCTGCCTCCATTCTCTTTCTCCTTTAAAACTCTCTATTTTCACATCTCAAATCTCCCTCACATAGCATCTTTATTGTGGGAGCAACAGCCTAAAACAGGGCCTGTCAACAAGGGGGATCTTTGAGACCAAGAGAGGAGAGGCAGTGGGGAGGGCCCGCTCCGTTTCTCTCCTCTCCGCTGCTCCTATCACTGATAACACTGGGATCGATCGGACCCCAGGTAGGGGGAGACCAGACGATCAATGCCTGAAGCCCCTCAGGCACATTTTAATTATCATGTCAACACAGAGTAACATAGACACTGGAAGCAGTAGGCTACAGTACATAAAGTCTGTCTGGAAGTTCACTGCTGGGTATGTATATTTATACAGTATATGGACTTACGAATTACGTTCCCGAAACACGTTTCTCGATTATGCTGAAGCATAAGCTGCTTTACTATTACATTATACAATCAGCCAAAGTACTTCACTGTGGCATTCATACAGCACTGTAACATTAGAGAAAGCAGTACAGTGCAATACATGAATATCCTGGAGTCCAGTCCTCTTTTCTGTATACACAGTACAAACACTGAGCTCTCCCATGAATACAGTATGATACAATGATAAGAACACTCCTGTTGCATCTCATTACATCTCCCTGTGTTCTCTCCTGGGCCTCGCCACACCGCGCCACGGAGACATCCTCAGCACAGCGGGAGACTCTTTACATTAATGTGAAGTAAATCTAGGCTCCTTTGACCCCCACGCCCCACTCTTCTCCTCCACTCCCCTTCTACTCCCGCGCCCAATGCTCTACCTTACGCCAGTCAAAAATCTTCATTCCTTTCTCAGGAACTGAGCTGTTTACTGGTGTCCCTGTCAAAAGTATTCCACTATATAGAAAATAGGGTGCCATTTCAGATACACATTATGTATACAGGAAGCAGCAGCACGGTAGGTGTTTACGCCACAGATACTGGGTGACAGAGGTGTCTGTGACAGCCAACTGAGGATATATAAAACCCTCATAAACAGATGGTCTTCCACAGACCTGTGAGTTGAGAAACAACCCAGCTCCATCTGGAAGAGAGCTGGGCTCAGAGATACTTCATATCACTGGCATCACAAAACTCCACAGAGTCCTCCTGTGGCGTGACAACGTCTTAATGACTAGTGTCTCTCGTGTTTACGCTATTAGAGAACTCTGGGAATACTTCACTAACGTGAGATATTTTCCATGATATGAGGGTCAAGGAGCATTCACAAATGATATCTCAGTGTGCCAGCAATTACACCAAAGTGGAGAATAACATGTTCTCCGTAAGTGCATTAATCATCTTTTCACAGTACGAAAGAATAACATGGCATAATTGCGGTAAATGCAGCTAGCCACGGGACTGAACAAAACTTTAATTAAATTGAACATCTCAGATTAAATGACAGGCTTTTAGAGATATGTATCCCATTATGTGGTCATCCGATTTTGTGGTCATCTGATTTTCTCTTAAAATAATTCCACAGCTTTCAGGAATAATGCTTCCTCCATCACAGCATAAGTAGAGACGGGAGCGCAGAGTCAGGCAGAGGGGTTGTGTTCCACTGTCTCAGATACTACATTACCTTCCTAAATAGGTATGATGCCATAATCAAAATTGCCTGAGGTCTTTTTTTCACTCTGGGCCCTTCAAAAGAAGATGGCTCCCCTTGTCAAACCTTTGGGTGATTTACAATTACAGGTTAACACAGGAACCAGGGTCACCCTTCCTGTCTTTGAGGGGTTTACCAGAGCCGGAATGCCGGCTCCATGATATGGTTGGGCCATAAAGGCCACCAGGGACAATAGCTCATATGTCCCCCCCCGCCCCTCTTTATTTAGGAGACAGACACCTTAAAAACAGCAGACCGCCTTCTGATCTGCTTGGGTTATTACACGAGTGGGGAGGTGATTATTAGAGGCTTTGGTGCCAGAGCTATGTTCCAAGAAAGAAAGAAAATTCATGGTATTTTTCTTCCCACTCTCTGTAACAAAGAGAAAAGGGCTCCAATAACGGCAGAACATATTAAACACGTTTCTTATCAATGTATTAAACTGTTGTATTCATGACATGTTGATATAACCTGAAACCTAATGTGAGATTTCTCTTCTGATCCTTCTATGTTATAAAATAAATATAATGGGTATTTCACTGTAACATAAAATTTATGGATTTTACACAATAAGTGTTTGGTATCTACTGGCTGTGTACTTAATCTTCATACTTCATTTTTTTTACTTTTTAACATTCTGTGAACACTTATGAGGAAATCCAAGGTTTATTTCATATGAATATTAAATGTGTTGAGTTCTTAGGACCAACGGGGTGTTCCTGTATCACACTGTCCGGCCATTAGAGTCAGCCTTCTGTGAATCTCCTCATAAATTAGAGGACTTACTAAACAGAAAGGAGATCAAGTTCCGCAAGGCGAGGCCACAAACGATACAATCTCCTTGGAATCCAAAACACCAATTGAGGAAGCCTTATCCTGTTCAGACAAAAGAATCAGCAGAGAGGACCCTGCGGAGCACACTGTTGCTCATTCAAGACCGACGGACTGAGTTTGTAATACATCCCGGGGGATCAAAGAAAGAATGAAATCAACTCTAATAGACTTTACTTTTCCGGACTGAGAACTGAGAACAAAGAGAGGAAGACGTGGGAATCACTCCTTCGGTTGTGAGCTATTTCCGTCCTGCTGGCCTCAGCTCCACTGGCGAGAGAGACTGAGACCACCATCCTCCAACCACTCATCTCATCCTGACAGAATCCCACTGACAGAAAACATTGACACACAAGTAATTTCCTGTTACATTGTTCCTATTCTTTGAAAGTGGCATTGTGTGTGTAACGTGGTTGGAAGTTATTGAGTAGTTGTAAGACAGCAGGTCTAATTTACCAACCCATGATCAATAATGTCTCTGCATTGTTCACATTCGGATGTGAACTGATAGCCTAGCCCCACTGGCGATTCCTGGTTGATGAAACTATAATTTCACGGTTGTGAAAGCATGTGTTGGTGGAGCCTCTCATATTTCTCTCTCAATTGATAAGACCATCTCGTCCTCAAAAGTCTGATGAATGTACGGTATGTACTGTTGTATTTGCTGAGTTAGGTACGGAAGTTAATTTATATTGACCTGTGGAGATTCTCACCTCAATAACTGTGTTGTATCCCATATACCCTGCCTCTATATTGTATCTATTAACTACCTCATTTCCCAACTTATTTAGTCTAGTAAATAAAACCTTGAATTAATTATTTGTGGCATTGAGTTAATTTACAAGTGATTGGATTCTTGAAGTTTCCGAGCTCGATGACAGTTCAGAATGAGCATGTAGTATATTTACAGCTGATTAAGACTATTGTTGATTTTGAATTAATGGTATGACAGTTAATGATAGAGAGATCCCTTGAATTAACTCTATATCAAAACCCTTAAGGGTGCCCCTCTTAGATTAACTTGGATAAGATAACCAAATTAATAAAACATTTGATCAATTAATTATTCCAGTAATTAATCAGTAAATTATTTTGAATATCCATAGCCAAATGTCACTCCTTAATTTTTCCTGGCACCACTCCACCAGGTCCTTCATCTCCTCCCTGTAGTAGGCTCATCAGGCCTAAAAATGTTGTGTCGTCAGCAAACTTGATGATTGAGTAGGAGTCCTGGGTGAACAGGGAGTACAGGAGAGGGCTGGGGCCTCCGTGTTGAGGGACAGCGTGGTGGGTGTGTTGTTGCCTACCTTCACCACTTGGGGCCGGCCTGTTAGAAAGTCCAGGACCCAGTTGCACAGGGAGGGGTTCAGACCCAGGACCCTGAACTTAGTGATGAGCTTGGAGCGCAGTATGGTGTTGAAGGCTGAGCTGTAGTCGATGAACAGCATTGTTACATATGTATTTCTCTTGTCCAGGTGAGGTAGTGCAGTGCAATGACGATTGTGTCGTACGTGGATCTGTAGGGGCGATATGTGAATTGTAGTGGTTATAGGGTGCCGGGTAAGGTGGAGGTGATATGGTCCTTAACTAGCCTCTCAAAGCACTTCATGATGACAGAAGTGAGTGCTACAGGGCGATAGTCATATAGAATAAGCCCTATGACATTCTGTCTCACAAAGCAACACTTTTTTTCTCCTACATTTACACCTCTCTTTTAATTGTTTAAATGTCATGTTTTTCTTCATGACTTTCTTTCCTGTCTCTCACTTGTACTATCTCACCAAAGTTAGACTTTCTAAGTTCAACTTTGTTCATAGCTATTGAATGACATTTTTCTTTTTTCTTTTCTTTTAATCATATCCCATTCCCTTTCTTTACTTTCCCAGCTGTGACTCCACCGTTGTTCACCCTACTGTCTCTCTTTGAATGTGTCTGTAATCTGTATGTTTTATGTTAAATAGGGTGTATCCTTTCTGATAGTCTTTATTGACATCTTCACACATCTTTCAACAGATCCTCAAAAAAAATCTCTAACAATTAATAATGCCATCTTTTTCAGTTTTTGTAGTTAACCAAGCACATTTATCCTGAGGCCTTGCTGAGGTAGGAAAGTGGTAGACAAAGGGATAGATAGAGTTTTGTATCTCTGTTGATATGGGACCACTTTAAGACTGTAAAACACATTCACTGTCCTACCTTCTGGTAGATTAAGCAGCAGGGAGAGGGAGAGAGGGTGCAGTAAGTACATATCTCTGTCTGTTTCTCCCTCTGCTAGAATTGTGCTATCTTCCACAGCAACAAAGGACCTCTTGACATTCATGCATATCAACTACAGTTCACTGTTAAACACACACTCAGTCTCTTTCTCTCTCTGGACTTCATACGAATTAGAATGGGAGCATTGTTCTGAGAACAAATCCCCTTCTCAAGTTACTACATGCACCATATCAGAAGGATGTTTTAATCAATCAACCTATAGTTATATCTCATCTATAACAAAGCCCCTGCCAATGGCCCAGGGCTGTTAGAGAGGCGTTAATGGTCAATACAGTACACATCACAGCTCAGAGCTCAGTTCGTCAGATAATCAGATTGTGGCATATAGCCTGCAGCCTCCTGTCTGTGTCTGCTTAGAGTGGAGCCAGCCTGCTAGGCAGTGAGAGGATCACACCAGGGGATCCAGTTTAGGCACATCACTCTGGACCCTGGCAGCTAACACACAACATTCTCACAACCTTGATGTGGGCTTGTTTCCATCCACAGCAAAAAAGAAAAGTAGCTGGATATTTACCCAGGAGAGCTCACTTGGCTCTCTGCACTATCTGACTGTAATGAGGGGCCTTTGAAAACAAAGGCTGCCTCTCATTCACTATAACACACACTCTCTCTTTCTCTCTCACTGACTCTCTTTCTCACTCTCTGAAAAACAGAGAAATAGTGTCACCAAGAGGTGTGGATTCGAGTCACATGACTTGGACTCGGGTATGACTTGAGTCACAAATTTGATAGAAAATGAAACAACTTGAAACTTAACTTCATCTTGGAGCATCAAGACTTGGGACTTGACATAGACTTGATACTGATGACTTGAAATGATCTGGCCAGGTTTTGTAACGTTTTGTCACTCATTTTGAGGGACAGTCTCTGTGGAATAGGCTGTTCTCCATTTGCAAAAAATTTACAGATTGGTTAGTTAAACGCACACTGGGAGGGTCGCGAGTACCAAGACGCAGCGATGCTTCCAGTATACATATTTATTAAATGACGCAAACTGGGAAAACAATAAACGAACGAAGATCGTAACGAAGACTAAACACTAAGTTATGAAACAAACAATAACCCGCAAAACCCTAGTGAAAACGACAAACATATATATGGTTCCCAATTAGAGGTAACGACAAACAGCTGCCTCTAATTGGGAACCATTTCCCCAACATAGAAATACACAACCTAGAACAGAAAAAACCCTACACCAAAACCGAAACTAAACACGCCAGCCTGTCAACTCAGGCCTGGACGTGACAGCGAGTGTGAAACTGAATGAGAGAAATACATAAAAATATCATTCAAATTTGATTAGGATAGATATAGCCTACCATTTGTATTTTATATTTACAGTTGAAGTCTGAAGTTTACATACACCTTAGCCAAATACATTTAAACTCAGTTTTTCACAATTCCTAACATTTAATACTAGTAAAAATTCCCTGTCTTAGGTCAGTTAGGATTACCACTTTATTTTAAGAATGTGAAATGTCAGAATAATAGTAGAGAGAATTATTTATTTCAGCTTTTATTTCTTTCATCACATTCCCAGTGGGTCAGAAGTTTACATACACTCAATTAGTATTTGGTAGCATTACCTTTAAATTGCTTAACTTGGGTCAAACGTTTCAGGTAGCCTTGCACAAGCTTCCCACAATACGTTGGGTGAAATTTGGCCCATTCCTCCTGACAGAGCTGGTGTAACTGAGTCAGGTTTGTAGGCCTCCTTGCTCGCACACGCTTTTTCAGTTACGCCCACAAATTTTCTATAGGATTGAGGTCAAGGCTTTGTGATGGCCACTCCAATACCTTGACTTTGTTGCCCTTAAGCCATTTTGCCATTTATTTTGTGAAGTACACCAGTCCCTCCTGCAGCAAAGCATGATGCTGCCACCCCCGTGCTTCACGGATGGGATGGTGTTCTTCGGCTTGCAAGCCTCCCCCTTTTTCTTCCAAACATAACCATGGTCATTACGGCCAAACAGTTTATTTTGGCTTCATCAGACCAGAGGACATTTCTCCAAAAAGTACGATCTTTGTCTCCATGTGCAGTTTTAAACCGTAGTCTGGCTTTTTTATGGCGGTTTTGGAGCTGTGGCTTCTTCCTTGCTGACCGGACTTTCAGGTTATGTCGATATAGGACTCATTTTACTGTGGATATAGATACTTTTGTACCTGTTTCCTCCAGCATCTTCACAAGGTCCTTTGCTGTTGTTCTGGAATTGATTTGCACTTTTCGCACCAAAGTACGTTCATCTCTAGGAGACAGAACACGTCTCCTTCCTGAGCAGTATGACGGCTGTGTGGTCCCATTGTGTTTATACTTGCGTACTATTGTTTGTACAGATGAACGTGGTAGCTTCAGGCATTTGGAAATTTCTCCCAAGGATGAACCAGACTTGTGGAGGTCTACTATTTTTTTTCTGAGGTCTTGGCTGATTTCTTTTGATTTTCCCATGATGTCAAGCAAAGAGGCACTGAGTAAACAATTGTTAGAAAAATTACTTGTGTCATGCACAAAGTAGATGTCCTAACCAAATTGCCAAAACTATAGTTTGTTAACAAGAAATTTATGGAGTGGTTGAAAAACTTGTTTTAATGACTCCAACCTAAGTGTTTGTAAACTTCCGACTTCAACTTTTGCTTATTCAACCTTTGCTTATTCGATCTGGTCACTAACATAGGCCTACGGCATTGCTCCAAATTCTTCTAATCTGTGCTTCAGAACCAAAAAGTTGCGCATCTTTACTGTTGACCAATGACCAGTCATCAGCACTGGCGCACAAAGGCGGGTGCACATATCCATATTTATTTTCTCCGGTTTTGCCTGGCAAAAACAGAGTAGCCTACCTACGTTGATATTATCCATATACAATTCAGTTTAGCAATCTGCTACGGACTCATTTTTGACAGAAAAATAGGCTGGTGATTTCATTAATCATTTTCAGATTTCAGATAGGCCTAGTTTGGACAGATTATATACCTCAGTGGTGGTACTGGCTATAAAGATAGCTGTAACATCGCACTACCTTCAATACTTATGGGATGAAGATGTAACATATTCCGGCTAATTAATTACGATATCTGTGAGGAAGAAAAAGGCAACAGACAGATCCTGCAAGCCCCCTGCATACAGGAAGGCCATATGATCCTGCCTGATCCGGACTTGAGAGAAGTTCAAATGTGACTTGATATCCCTAGTTGAAATTGACTGTGAACATAAATTACTTTCAGCTCAAAATTAAGCTGCAAAACGCAGTTTATTTCTGTATCAAGCGTTTTGAAAAAGCATCAATGTCACGTCCTGGCCATAGATTGCCCTCTGGGCTCTTTATGGTGGTTTTGGTCAGGACGTGACTGGGGGGATTATTGGATCTATTATTTGTATTTCTATGTTTTGGTTTTGGTATGTTCCCAATTAGAGGCAGCTGAGTGTCGTTGCCTCTAATTGGGGATCATACTTAAGTTGTTCCTTTTCCCACCTGTGTTTGTGGGTTATAGTTTTTCGTTAGTGCCTGTGTGCGCTACGCTATTGTCATTTCTTTTGTATGTTTCACTAATAAATTATGTGGAACTCCATGCACGCTGCGCCTTGGTCTGTTTCTGAAGACAATCGTGACAATCAACTGTGCGTGCGTGCATGTGCGAGCGTGGGGGGGTCGCAAGCTTTGAACCGCTCCTTTTTGAGGGTTGTGGGTAAAAAAGTTTTTGAACAACTGAGCTAGCGAACAGATTGCTGATTTGCTGTACAGCTATAGAATCGGTTGCAGCACAAATGTCAAATTCTAGGGAGAGGATTGACAGAAATAAATATGCAGCTCCAAAAGTTGTTTAGTGATCACTAATATAAGCTGTTTATGTTGCATTCTCACCAGCAATGAAGCATCAAGCAACAATTACTAGCATAGGCCTACTGGTCTTTTGGTATGTCAAAATTGCTTGAAATTGATAATTGGGTTATGAAGCTTCTATTTGGAATTTGTTGTTAAAATTACTTATTACATAATCAAAATGTGTTGTAGACAAATTAATGAAAAGGGCTGTGTGGTAGCCTCAATAAATAGACACATATTTCGTGACCTAAGTTCTGAGATAGTGAGCATAATTTTTCTCATCCCAGATCTCAGAACCGTTTTGTAGTGAATAATTTTTTCATAACCCATTAAGGTCCTCACCTTTAAAGGTACCTAAAGAACACAGTATCAACATGTTTAAGGGGGTGCAATAGCAGATAGAATCTTATGGCTCTGAAATGTCCATCTGGGTTCAGCCAAAGGTTCTATCTAAAACTTCTGAATTAGACATTTTCAGTTAAAAAAAATACTTGAGCATATTTTAATACATAAACGATAGAATAACATTATTTTACCTAAATACAGTCAAAACACATTAAAGACATTAAGAAATGTATTATGATCATTAGACAAATTATTGTCATCACTTAGCAATGACATCTTAAAGTAGTAACATCACTTACTTTAAGATTTCTGACAGTGTTGTTTTTTTTGCTTGCGTGCCATTATTGCTGGCTAGACTAGCCTAGACCATACTTAGAGGGAGACGGCAGAAACATGTGTTCTGGTTGGTCTGTCTGTATTTGTTCAGGTTTGTGATTGGACTGCAGATAGATCTAGAGGCGAAAGAAACGCACACCTATTTAGGTGAGGTGCTGGCTAGTGGAGTAGAACACATAAAAGGAGAGCCGCACACTCTAGGAGCTCAGATGCAATAATTGAATAACCTAATATCCAACATTTCAACAGAAAAGCTGTCTTCATCAGGGTATTTCAGATAGAACCATATAGCGCCATGTTCAAATGGATTTATGCTGATAGACCTTTCTAGTTGGCATCAATTCTAATTGGGAACCATACTAAAACCAAAACATAGAAATACAAATAATAGATCCAATAATCCCCCTAGTCACGTCCTGACCAAAACCACCATAAAGAGCCCAGAGGGCTATCTATGGCCAGGACGTGACAGTACCCCCCCCAAAGGTGCGGACTCCGGCCTCAAAACCAGAACTAAATGGGGAGGGTTCGGGTGGGCATTAGGCGTCGGTGGTGGCTCCGGTGCGGGACGTATCACCCATTCAGACCGTGGAACTGGGCTGAACGCCTTGCCCGGATTGGTCCCCGGCGCAGATGAGGGCTCCGGCCCTGGTGCCGGGCTGGGAAGGCGCACTGGAGGCCTGGTGCGTGGAGCCGGCACAGGTTGCACCGGACTGGTGACACGCTCCTCAGGGCGAGTGCAGGGAGCTGGCACAGGACGTACCGGGCTGGGAAGACGCTCTGGAAGCCTGGTGCGTGGAGCCGTCACAGGTTTCACCGGACTGATGACACGCTCTTCAGGGCGAGTGCGGAGAGCTGGCACAGGACGTACCGGGCTGGGAGGGTGCACTGGAAGCCTGGTGCATGGCGCCGGCACAGGTTTCACCGGACAGATGACACGCTCTTCATGGCGAGTGCGGAGAGCTGGCACAGGACGTACCTGCCTGGGAGGGCGCACTGGAAGCCTGGTGCATGGAGCCGGCACAGGTTTCACCGGACTGATGACACGCTCTTCATGGCGAGTGCGGAGAGCTGGCACAGGACGTACCTGGCTGGGAGGGCGCACTGGAAGCCTGGTGCGTGGAGCCAGCACAGGTTTCACCGGACTGATGACACGCTCTTCATGGCGAGTGCAGAGAGCTGTCACAGGACGTACCTGGCTGGGAAGGCGCACTTGAAGCCTGGTGCGTGGAGCCGGCACAGGTTTCACCGGACTGATGACACGCTCTTCAGGGCAAGTGCGGGGAGCTGGCACAGAACATACCTGGCTGGGAAGGCGCACTTGAAGCCTGGTGTGTGGAGCCGGCACAGGTTTCACCGGACTGAGCTTGCACAGGACGTACCTGGCTGGGCAGACGCTCCTCTAGGCGCCTGCGCTGCAGCATTTTCCTCGCCAATACCTCTCTCTGATAACCTTCCTAAACTCCTCATACGTCTCCCATTCGGGCTTTGGCTCTCTCCTCTGCTCGGCAGACAGCCCCATGTGCCCCCCCCCAAAAAAAATCTTGGGGATGTCCCTGGGCTGCGTGTGGTCGCGGACCCCGGCGTCGTCACTGTCCCTCCTTACTCCTCGGCGACTCCCGCCAAGGAAGGGTCTCGCAACCACCCAGTACTTCTTCCCAGGTCAAAAACTCCTTTACCATAGGTGCACGCTGCTTGGTCCTGGTGTGGTGGGTTATTCTGTCACGATTGTCTTCAGAAACAGACCAAGGCGCAGCGTGCATGGAGTTCCACATAATTTATTATTCTTTAACTTCTTAGGGAGAAGCTGCATAGGTGACGGTTTTGGAGAGTCTGGCATGCCCAAAGTAATATGCACATAATTAGTACTATTGTATAGGAAACACTCTGAAGGTTCTAAGAGTGTTAAAATAATGTATCTGAGTATAACAGAACTGATATAGCAGGCGAAACCCAGAGGAAAATCCATCCGGATTTGCAGTTTTTTTTGTAAATGACCATCTTCTCCATTGTGCCTATTCATTTTTATTTTAACCAGGACTGAGACTGCAGTACCTATGGCTTCCACTAGATGTCAACAGTCTCTATACAAAGACTGGGAATTCTAGGAGTAAGCAAAACAGATAGGAAGAGGAAGTTGTCAGTGGACCACTTTTGTAAACAAGGTTTGACGCGCGCGAGATTGTGAACGCACACCACTTTATTTTCCTTTCCTATCGTTCACGTTATCGTCCGGTTAAAATATTACAGCAAATATACACAAAAGGATACCTAAGGATATATAAAAAATTATGTTTGATTTGTTTGTAGAAAGTGTATAGGTATAATTTGAACGTGTTCTCTTCACGGTTCAATGGGCGACTCAACGGTGGATTTTATGATCATAACGCGCCAACCAAACAGAGATTTATGGATATAATAAATGACTTTTTCTAACAAAAGAACCATTGGATGTCTTCGTTGGACACTTGCGAAGCCCTCAGCAGAAGTTCTTCGAAAGGTAAGGGATTTTATATTAGCGATTTTATGCGTTTTGTGAGACCCGCGTTGGTTATGGATTTATGCTAATGCATAAAATATGAGAGGGGCTATCCTCAAACAATCAAATGTTGTGCTTTCGCCGTAAAGCCTTTTTGAAATCTGACAACGCTGTGATATTGCCAAGAATCAGAGCTTTTGATGACTATGCAACACTTGTATATTGATGAATGTTTAATAATTCAACTTTTGGATTTTGAATTTGGCGCCTCACATTTCACCGGGTAGTGTCGGGAGTGGGGCGCTAGCNTGTTTGGTCTTATGTTGCACCTACCTCACATTTTTGAGGAATATTATTATCATGTTACTGAATGTATCCATATTATTTTCAGATTTTGTTATCAACAAATGCGGCAAAAAGTACAATAAATGTCAAATGTGTCCCATAATCTCCAAACTGTTCCCTTTCAATTGCTACCATGGTTATGCATATATTTTTCATATTTCTTCTGTTAGAAACAACTAAACTTCTTAGGGATCGGTGGGATGCTAGCAGTCCACCTACGACAACATCCGGTGAAATGCAGAGCGCCAAATTCAAATTACAAAAATAGTAATATTAAACATTCATGAAAATACAAGTGTTGTACACCATTCAAAAGCTTAGAATCTTAGTAATCGAACCGCGTTGTCGGATTTACAATAGGCTTTACGCCGAAAGCGATTAGATTATCTGAGGACAGCGCCCCACAACAACATATTATTCAAACCAGTACAGGCATTACAAAATCATATATAGCGATAAAATACATCACTTACCTTTGAATATCTTCCTCTGTTTGCAATCACAAGGGTCCCAGGAACACAAATGGTCGTTTTGTTCAATAAAGTCCTTCTTTATATCCCAAAAAGTCTGTTTAGTTGGAGCCATGGAGTTCTGTAATCCAGTCATTCAACATGCAGACAAATAAATCCCAAAAGTACCGGTAAAGTTTGTCCAAACAAGTCAAACGATGTTTCTAATTAATCCTCAGATTGTCAAATATCTAAATAAAGATAATATTTCAGACGGAGAACAGTATGTTCAATAGGAAAGAAAAATAACGAAGAGCGCGCACACAGTCACACACGCAAAACAGTAGTGTCAGTTTCAACAGTCACTTTTAAGAACTTCAAGCCTGAAACCATGTCTAAAGACTGTTGACATCTAGTGGAAGCCATAGGAAATGCAATCTGGGAGCTAATTCTCTCTGTAGTCAATAGCAAGTAAATGGAAAAACTGTGACAGCAAAAAAACACAAATCCCGGATGGATTTTCCTCTGGTTTTTGCCTGCCTTATCAGTTCTGTTATACTCACAGACATTATTTTAACTTCAGAGTGTTTTCTATCCAATACTACCAAGTATATGCATATCCTAGCTTCTGGGCCTGAGTAACAGACAGTTTACTTTGGGCACGTCAGACTCTCCGTACTTCCGAACACCGCCCCCTAGCCTGAAGAGGTTTAAACCCTATCCATATACGCCAATTTCCACGAGTGCAAAGGGTTAAATGGCTTAGGTAGTATTCTCACAATGTTCCTAACCCTGGCAGTCATTGAATAAAAATGTGAAATGTTGAAAATCCTAACTCTGGCTGGATTCCAATCGGAATTGTATATCACTTTGCAAGCCAACATATTGTGACTTGCATGTAAGGTTGTAAAATTCTAGTACATTTTCCAGGTTTTCCAGAAATCCTGGTTGGAAGATTCTTGGAAACTGGAGGGAATAAGCAGATAATCTGAATTATGGAATTCTGAAATACTGGAACTTTTCACCCTACTTGCAGGCCTGTCCATGTTCTGTTATAATCTGCACCCGGCACAGCCAGAAGAGGACTGGCCACCCCTCACAGCCTGGTTCCTCTCTAGGTTTCTTCCTAGGTTTTGGCCTTTCTAGGGAGTTTTTCCTAGCCACCGTGCTTTTACACCTGCAGTGCTTTTACACCTGCATTGCTTGCTGTTTGGGGTTTTAGGCTGGGTTTCTGTACAGCACTCTGTGACATCAGCTGATGTAAAGGGGGCTTTATAAATAAATTTGATTTGATTTTGATTTGATTTGATGTGGCCTTTAAACTATGAGGTTCAGGCAACGGTATTAGGGTGAAACTAGGATTCAAAGTAAAGCCTTATGAGATATCTAATATATTGGTGAAGGCCACATGAATGAAAATGAACAAATTCAACAACCATGTCTCTGTAACTAATAAATACAGTCATTTAACTCAAAAAGGCAAGGAACACTGGGAAATTATATTGGAGGCATATATTGGTTAGTTATTTTTCCACACCCGTGAGTGGAAGTTGTACCAGTTTACGTGGTTTATGGCAGAGAGAGGGCTCACCTCAGAGAAACAAAGGTGAGGTCTATGGAATCTGGGCTATGGCAATAACTTTCCTGCCAATTCAATTAAAATAACATTTTATTTGTCACATGCTTCGTAAAGAACACTGCCTGGTATAGAGGTCCTGGATGGCAGGTAGCTCAGCCCCAGTGATGTACTGGGTTGTACGCACTACCCTCTGTAGCACCTTGCGGTCGGATGCCAAGCAGTTGCCATACCAAGCAATTATGCAGCCAGTCAATATGCTCTCAATGGTGCAGGTGTAGAACTTTTTGAGTATCTGAGGGCTCTTGCCAAATCTTGTCAGCCTTCTGAGGGGGAAGAGTCGTTGTCGTGCCCTTTTCATGACTGTGTTGGTGTTTTTGACCGTGATAGATCCTTAGTGATGTGTGCACAGAGGAAATGTAAGCTCTCAATCCGGTCCACTACAGCGATGTGAATAGGGGCGTGCTCGGCCCTCCGTTTCCTGTAGTTCACGATCAGCTCCTTTGTCTTGCAATTAGCACTGTGGCTTGGGAAGTCTGGGGAGCACTAGCAGGTACACCGTAAATGATGGGAGGTATAGGTACTCACCAGTGGAGGCTCCTCCTCAGAGGAAGGGGAGGATCGTCCTCATCAGTGAATTTCATACAAATAAAAATTGTAAAACATTTAAAAAGTGATCCTTTTCAGATAAAACTATACTAAATATAATCACGTCACTAAATAATTGATTAAAACACACTATTTTGCAAAGAAGGTCTACAGAAGCCTCAACAGCACTCTGTAGGGTAGCACCATGGTGTAGCCGGAGGTTAGCTAGCTTCCATCCTCCTCTGGGTACATTGACTTCAGTACAAAATCTAGGAGGCTCATGGTTCTCACCCCCTTCCATAGACTTACACAGTAATTATGACAACTTCCGTAGGACGTCCTCTAGCCTATCAGAGCTCTTGCACTGACTTGTTGTTCACCTAATCAAAGGATTAATCTAGTACTGAAAGCAAAAGCTACAGCTAGCTAGCACAGCTGTGTTTAAAATGTGGTGAGTAGTTGACTCAAAGAGAGAGAAAGACAATAGTTGAACAGTTTTTAACAAATTCATTTCTTCCAAAATGAAGGAGAAGCAAGAGAGAAATAAAGAGAAAGAGATTTTTTTTCAGTTTCACTTTCTTAGCTAGCAAATGCAGCTAGCTAGTTTAACTTACTGAAACACCCTGCTCAAAGTAACAGAGGGATGCTATGTTAGCTAGCTGGCTATGACTTTCTAACACAACACTGGAACTCTTCCAAGTCAAGGTAAGCTTTTGGTATTACCAATATATTGCCAACGGGGCTCACTGGTGTAACTACTTACTGACTGTACACTGAAATGTTATTGCATTATTGAAGCAGGCTTACTAACGTGTTAGTTCTATTAGCTATGTTGACTATGACACTAATATGGTGACAACGAATTAGGCTGTGTGTATTGGTTTGGCTTGGAAATGTTTTTTCGCCTGTTCTCATACAGCTGATGTGTTGTGCATTGAACTGAGCCTGAACTGAGCCTAACCTATCGCTGTGACATTGAACTGGGTGAATGGAATATGAATGAGAGTCATACAATATGCTGTTATAGAAATAAGGCCATGCTCATAAAAAAAATTGGTCCTCCCTCATCTTATACAGCACTGACTGCCACTGGTACTCGCAGTAGGGAGGAACCACATGACACATTTGAGGCTGTATGCCTGATAGTTGTCAACCTTCAAGTTGAAGATAGAGAGAGAAAACAAAGATAGAAAGAGAGAAAGAGAGAGGTGAGAGCGATGCTGCTGGCCCTGCTTGCGGTTCCATAGCGCTTCCAGGGCTGGTACTATAGTGTCTGTGGTGCTGTGTGGTGTGGTGTGGTGCGGCCGGCCGGCCCTGGGAAGGAGGGCTACTGCAGCCTCTCAGAGAGACTGACCTTGATGAATGGCTGTGATAAGAACTGGGGCCTCTGGGCCTCCAAGATAAGCACAGCCCACTCGCAGAGGAAAGACCCCATTCCCCCCGCTCCCTAAAATAACCCGTCGAACCACCACCCGCCCGCTGCACCGCACCGAGCATTCTGATTATCTGTGTCTCATCAGCCATGCGACTCAAATGTCTGAAATTCTGTGAAAGAGGGAGAGAGGGAGAGAGAGAGAGAGGGAGAGAGAGAGAGAGAGAGAGAGAGAGAGATTGAGGTAGGGGAGGATGAGGAAAGGATATTAAATCTATGTGCTGAGTGTGTGAGAGAGGAAAGGGGGAAGCTGCTGTGTGGTATCCGTGAGTGCCATTACCGACTGTATTCCCTGACATTATACGAAACCTTTTCTCTCCTCCTTGCGAGTAGAATATTGTAGGATCGATAAACATGCCAGAGCATTTCCCCAGCAGGGCCTGGGTGCATCCCACAGAGCTATGGACAAAGCCAGCATAGCATTGGGCTTAATCACAGTACACTCCCTAGCCATAAGCAAGACTTGCCAGACACTCATCATACTGTCACCAAGGTAAGAATATCTGCTGTCATAAAGTTGTCAATGCCTCCTGTAGATGTTTAGACAACGTTTGTTGAGTAGTGATTGTTTGGTTTCAGATAAACTAGGGGAGTGGGAGGCTGTGTGCAGTCAGACATTAATGAGGTGCCCTGCTGAGAGGCACAAAGATCCTCCATCCTCACCCACCCCTACTAATAGAATTGTGCTGTATTATTAATGAGCTTAGTTCACAAATTATTTATTTAAGATAAAGCGTGCCAAATCTGCTTGTTTGATTTCCCTAATACCTCCCTGTAGTTAATTGTTTTGTACAATGCTATTAGAGACTGAAGAGCTGGTGGATAAACTCTGGAGTATATTTGTTTAAAGTATGGTAATATCTCCAAACAGGTGACATTTAGGCTTCTTATCTACTGAAGTGATATAGAGAAAATAATGTATTCCCTCAGTACCCATCATGTCTGATGTATTATGTCCATTACAACACTCAACACATGGTGGGTGTCATATTTAATGCTTATTCACTGGCATAGCATACACCCCCGCAAGGGGGGGTGGGGGAGACGCATGTCGGTTCTATGCCTGAAATTGCCCTTGTCCGGAGCAAAGGATCCCAATTTCAACCTCTACAAAAAAGTGTAAAAAATATAATAAAATAAATAGCAATAATGGATATTAACGGATCATATGTAGTTTCTTGCAACAGCCCTCTGTGACTTTAAAGAACATTTCTCTCATCCTAAACGATGTGTCCGGAGATTTGTCTAAAATCCAAAATGTGTCAGGAATGAGCAGGGTCAGCTATACCATAAGGATTTTTCATAATAATAAAAAATACTGATACTTTGGTCTATCAATCAATATATATTTTATATTAATATTCATACAAGTCTTGATTACACTTCCTGATACAGTAGTTTGTCTGGTTAAATACTACTGATAAAGGAAACACCACATGTACGTTTAACCATTTATTAGAAAATATTACAATGCATAATCTTGACGTTAGGCTCTGCTCCTTCAGGGTGACTCACTGCCAGAGCAAAGGGTCATGTAAAGACGCTAAAATAACTACAGTCAGTGAGCATGATATGCCATACTAAATCCCCTGAAGGAAAAAACACAGAACCCAGACAGGCAGAGGCTGGGATGGTGGTGGGATATCAGAAAACAGCAAGCATAGCGAGTAACAGCTAGTTACAGCAACAAGAGATGCATGCGCATGACATCTGGCATGTGTAGAACCAGTCAAATTAAATAGACTTCATGTAAGTAGAGTGTGAATCCAAGTGTGGAAATATCCACTGATGTGATCAGCTGATGCCACAACACTCGGGGTTCTCTTCTGAACCAGCTTCACTTCATTTAATGAAGTGAAAACTAAGCAATTTTCTGAAACAGGCGTGAAATGTCTATTCAACACCTGGTAACACATGTATTGTAAGTAGCCTTGCACGAACCTTGGCTTGTGCAAACCGGAATGGCTCATAGGAGCAGGAGCTCATCTCCTGTTTATGAAGCGTGTGGCAGCTTGATGTACAAGTACATCCCCTGAACAGGACACTAGTCTATCGCAGGGCCTTACCCCCAATCTATCTCCTTCATGTTGAGTGCCAAGCAGAGATGCCTACAGTCTTTTGGTATGACTCGGCTGGACTCCCAACCTTCCAATCTCAGGGCGGACACTCTACATGACCCTTCGCTCTAACCACAAGGCCACTGAGTTGGTCTAACACATGTATACATCTGTCTTAAACTCTCTTCCCAGTGCTTGAAAGTGAGAAACACTCCATTTATTTTACCAGCGAGATAGCAGAAAAATAAAAGGGAAAAAGGAGAGCTCCTTTTAAAATAGAGACAAATGCTAACCAGACCGCACGCGCAGTTGATTTTGTCCTCCCACACCAGATGCGAACAAACTCTGAAACAACTATATTATTTTGGGGACAGGTCGAAAATGATTAAACATTTATGGCAATTTAGCTAAAAGCTTTTTGTTGCTAGCTAATTTGTCCTGGGATATAAACATTTGGTTGTTATTTTACCTGAAATGCACAAGGTCCTCTGCTCCGACAATTAATCCACAGACAAAAAGGTAAAAGTTTGTTTCTAGTAATCTCTCCTCCTTCCGGCTTCTTCTTCTTTTTCTTTGGACTCTATATGGCGGCTGGCAAACAACTTTAAGGTGCATTACCACTACCAACTGGACTGGAGTGTGGACCTCAGTTCATCTTTCATTCACCCACGTGAGTATATGCTCCTAAAAACCAATGAGGAGATGGGAGAGGCAGGACTTGCAGCACGTCAAGCGTCACAAATAGAACCAAGTTCTATTTTAGTGCCTGGCTACACAGACAATGTACAACGATTGAATAACATGTATGTGTGAATTTATTTTGCAACGCGAGCGGTGTGGTCAGCATGTAAAGGCAATTATTTGAAGTATATCTTCCATCAGTTCTCTCATGTTCTTTGATGTGTGTGAAAAAAAGGAATGCAACACCAGATGAGGGACTTAAAGAAAAATGTGTTTTTAATTAGTTGATATCGATATAGCCTTAGATGTAATCTCTTTGGCCAAACCATTATGACATTTTCATGACTGGCGTTTAGAGTGGGGAAAGCACATCCATTTCAGTCAGGACCTTCCCAACTGAATATGACATACTGATGATGTGCCTCGTTGTGAGCAGGGTATAGAGTGGTAGTTCAGTGGTAGTTCATAGGAACTTATGGGGCCAAATAAACTACAGGCTGTGTAGTATACCACTGAAATTGTTATCATCCCATGGTTAGGATATTTTGGGATGGCCTAATTCTGAATATTGATTAGTCAGATTGCCCCAGAGTAAAAATCTATTAATCTAAAAAGTTTTGTTGTGCTGTTGTTGAAAGTTGTTGTGCTGTTGCTCAATGGGCAGACTTGATATGTTTTCCTAACTATTAATCTGTTCCTGTGAGTTAGTATTCCCATCTAGTAGTTCAGCAGATTTGAGTGTCACATTGTTCAGTAACAGCAGATGAGCAGAAAGACAGCTCTCAGCATTTTTGACTGTTTCATCTCTCAGACGGGGGCCTTGTCCTCGATATTACACCCTGCCAACTTCTGGCGCCGGCAGAGATGGCAGCCTCGCTTCACGTTCTCAGGAAACCATGCAGTATTACTTCTTACATTGTTACCCCGGGAAATATTAAGTTTTATTACATACAACCGGGAGGAACTATTGGATATAAGAGCAACGTCAACTTACCAACATTACGACCAGGAATACGACTTTCCCAAAGCGGATTCTCTGTTTGTTACCCCAACCAGGACAATAGACTGGATAGCACCCGGCGACTCAAAACAACGGCGGCGCCGGAGAAGATGGAAACGCGCCGGTCTTTTGGTCAAGCTACGTCGACGGGCGCATCGTGCACCTCTCCCGAGAATTTTAATCGCCAATGTACAGTCTTTAGACAACAAAGTAGACGAAATCAGATCGAGGGTTGCCTTTCAGAGAGACATCCGAGACTGCAACGTTCTTTGCTTCACGGAAACATGGCTCACTCAGGACACGTTATCTGAGTCGGTACAGCCACCTGGTTTCTCCATGCATCGCGCCGACAGAAACAAACATCTATCTGGTAAGAAGAAGGGTGGGGGTGTGTGTCTTATGATTAACGAGTCTTGGTGTGATCATAACAACATACAGGAACTCAAGTCCTTTTGTTCACCTGACATAGAATTCCTTACAATCAAATGCACACCGCATTATCTACTAAGAGAATTCTCCTCGATTATAATCACAGCCGTGTACATCCCCCCTCAAGCTGACACATCGACGGCACTGAAAGAAATTCATTTCACTCTAGGTAAATTGGAAACCACATATCCTGAGGCTGCATTTATTGTGGCTGGGGATTTTAATAAAGCTAATTTGAAAACAAGGCTCCCGAAATTTTACCAGCATATCGAATGTGCCACCCGGGCTGGTAAAATCCTGGATCATTGTTATTCCAACTTCCGTGATGCATAGAAGGCTATTCTCCGCCCTCCTTTCGGCAAGTCTGACCATGACTCCATTTTGTTGCTCCCAGCCTACAAACAGAAACTAAAACAGGCAACGCCCGTGCTTAGGTCTGTTCAACGCTGGTCCGACCAATCCGATTCCATGCTGCAAGATTGCTTCGAGCACGTGGACTGGGATATGTTCCCGATAGCATCAGACAACAACATTGATGTATACGCTGATTCGGTGAGCGAGTTTATTAGCAAGTGCATTGGTGATGTTGTATCCATAGCAAATATTAAAACTTTCCCCAACCAGAAACCGTGGATTGATGGCAGCATTCGCGCAAAACTGAAAGCACGAACCACTGCTTTTAACCAGGGTAAGGCTACCGGAAACATGACTGAAAACAAACAGTGTAGCTATTCCCTCCGCAAGGCAATCAAACAAGCTAAGCGTCAATATACAGACAAAGTAGAGTCACAATTCAACGGCTCAGACACGAGAGGAATGTGGCAGGGTCTACAGTCAATCACGGACTACAAAAGGAAAACCAGCCCCGTTGCGGACCATGACGTCCTGCTCCCAGACAAACTAAACAACTTCTTTGCTCGCTTTGAGGACAATACAGTGCCACCGACACGGCCTGCTACCAAAACCTGCGGGCTCTCCTTCACCGCAGCCAATGTGAGAAAAACATTTAAATGTGTTAAACCTCGCAAGGCTGCCGGCCCAGATGGCATCCCTGGCCGTGTCCTCAGAGCATGCGCAGACCAGCTGGCTGGTGTGTTTACGGACATATTCAATCAGTCCCTATCCCAGTCTGCTGTTCCCACATGCTTCAAGAGGGCCACCATTGTTCCTGTTCCCAAGAAAGCTAAGGTAACTGAGCTAAATGACTATCGCCCCGTAGCACTCACTTCCGTCATCATGAAGTGCTTTGAGAGATTAGTCAAGGATCATATCACCTCCATCCTGCCAGACACCCTGGACCCACTCCAATTTGCTTACTGTCCCAATAGGTCCACAGACGACGCAATCGCAATCACACTGCATACTGTCCTAACCCATCTGGACAAGAGGAATACTTATGTAAGAATGCTGTTCATCGACTACAGCTCAGCATTTAACACCGTAGTTCCCTCCAAGCTCGTCATTAAGCTCGAGACCCTGGGTCTCGACCCAGCCCTGTGCAACTGGGTCCTGGACTTCCTGACGGGCCGGCCCCAGGTGGTGAGGGTAGGAAACAACATCTCCACCCCGCTGATCCTCAACACTGGGGCCCCACAAGGGTGCGTTCTCAGCCCTCTCCTGTACTCCCTGTTTACCCATGACTGCGTGGCCAAGCACGCATCCAACTCAATCATC